>CAXIWF010001872.1:0-62968 GCA_964036045.1 Eutreptiella sp. 'Long Island Sound 2002' | reverse complement strand
TATGGTATGGTATGGTATGGTATGGTATGGTATGGTATGGTATGGTATGGTATGTTGTTGTTGTTGTTGTTGTTGTGGCACCCAGCACGTGCCGGCGGGAGAAATTGCCAGACACGCTCTCCTTGGGCAGGGCGCAAGGGAGCAGCCGGCCAGCGTCACGCTGGCCGGGCGTGTGCTGATAACGACCGGGGGGGGGGGGGGGGTTCGGCCTTCTGTCTGGGGGGGGGGAGGGGGCGCGCGTCGCTGTGAGAGGGACCACCTGTCCGTGTGACCCTAGTTCCCTCCCCGGCCGTGGGGGGACGGCGTGCGCACCCGTGCGAACGGAGGCGGGATGGGGGGCGGGATGGAGGGACCACCTGTCCGGGGACCTGCGGGGCCCCGGTTCCCCTTGCTTCCAGCCGCCACTCCCCCGCGACAGGGGAGGGGGCTACGTCCTGTGCGGAGCTGGAATAAGGGGGTGGAGGGGGCGGGGACTATGTATGGTCTATTCCCTGGTGCCCGTCCCTGTGTCCCGTGTGCGGGAGGCCGCGCGGCACGGCCGGCGGGGGGGTCCAGGCCTGGGCCGGGCGCGTGGGTAGCGGCGGGCGGCCGAGGCGGAGGCGGCGCCATGCGGGTGCGGGGTCCGTGGCGGTCGCGGGGCGGTGTGGGCCGACCGGCCGGCGGCCGGCGGTGGCCCTGAGAGCCCCAATCCATGGGGTCGGCGGGCGCGCCGGGGGCACGCGCGCCGCGCAGGCAAGGCCGTGGGGGGCGCGTGTGCAAGGGCGTCGGCGCGCCCGATGCGGGCCCCGCTGCGGGCCGCGGGACCAGCGGCAAGGGCGCAGCGTGGCCTGGGGGCCGAGGCCGGGGCCGGGCGCGTGGGTGGCGGCGGGCGGCCGAGGTGGAAGCGGCGCCATGCGGGTGCGGGGCCCGTGGCGGCCGCGGGGCGGCGCGGGCGGACCGGCCGGTGGTCGGCGGCGGCCCTGAGGGCCCCACTCCATGGGGTCGGCGGGCGCGCCGGGGGCAAGCGCGCCGCGCAGGCAAGGCTGCGGGGGGCGGCTGTGCAAGGGCGCCGGCGCGCCAGATGAGGGCCCCTCTGTGGGTTGCGGGACCAGCGGCAAGGGCGCAGCGTGGGGGTGCGCCTGGGCGCGGCATGGGGCCGCGTAGGGGCGCAGCAGCGTGGGACCCAGCCAAGAATCAAACAGCATTGCACTTGCCAGTACAGTGTTGCACAATATTAAAAAAAGGGGAACAAATGGAACCGATGTACAACGACCTGGACCACATCTCCAAATCAGGGTGCAGGGCGCAGGGGTGCAGCAGCGTGGGGCTGCGCAGGGGCGCACCGTGGGGCTGCGCAGGGGCGCAGCGTGGGGCTGTGTAGGGGCGCAGCAGCGTGGGGCTGCGCAGGGGTGCAGCAGTGTGGGGCTGCGCAGAGCAGCTGTGTTGGGCGGCGCAGTGGTGGGGGGGCTGTGTAGGGGCGCAGCGTGGGGCTGCGCAGGGGCGCCGCGGCGCGGGGCTGCGCAGGGGCGGAGCAGCGTGGGGCTGCGTAGGGGTGCAGCAGCGTGGGGCTGCGCAGGGGTGCAGCAGCGTGGGGCTGCGCAGAGCAGCTGTGTGGGGCGGCGCAGTGGTGGGGGGGCTGTGTAGGGGCGCAGCGTGGGGCTGCGCAGGGGCACAGCGTGTGGCTGTACAGGGGCGCAGTGCGGGGCTGTGCAGGGGCGTAGCGTGGGGCCGCGCAGGGGCGCAGCGTGCGGCGGCGCAGTGGTGGGGGGGCTGTGTAGGGGTGCAGCGGCATGGGGGTGCGCTGGGGCGCAGCGTGTGGCTATTCAGGGGCGCAGTGCGGGGCTGTGCAGGGGCGCAACAGCGTGGGGCCGCGTAGGGGCGCAGCGCGGAGCAGCCCCGGGGGGCAGTGTGGGGCCGTGGAGGGGCGCAGCGTGGGGCTGCGCAGGGGCGCAGCGAGCGGCGGCGCAGTGGTGGGGGGGCTGTGTAGGGGTGCAGCGGCATGGGGGTGCGCTGGGGCGCAGCTTGCGGCTGTACAGGTGCGCAGTGCGGGGCTGTGCAGGGGCGCAGCAGCTTGGGGCCGCGCAGGGGCGCAGCGCGGATCAGCCCCGGGGGGCAGTGTGGGGCCGTGGAGGGGCGCAGCGTGGGGCTGTGCAGGGGCGCAGCAGCCTGGGGCTGCGCGGGGGCGCAGCGAGCGGCGGCGCAGTGGTGGGAGGCTGCGCAGGGGCGCATCATGGGGCCGCGTATGGGCGCGGCGCGGAGCTGCGCAGGGGTGCAGCAACGTGGGGCTGCGCAAAGCAGCTGTGTGGGGCGGCGTAGTGGTGGGGGGCTGTGTAGGGGTGCATTGGCATGGGGGTGCGCTGGGGCGCAGCGTGTGGCTGTACAGGGGCGCAGTGCGGAGCTGCGCAGGGGCGTAGCGTGGGGCCGCGCAGGGGCGCAGCAGCGTGGGGCTGCGCAGGGGCGCAGCGCGGAGCAGCCCTGGGGGCAGCGTGGGGCCGTGGAGGGGCGCAGCGTGGGGTTGGGCAGGAGCGCAGCAACGTGGGGTTGCGCAGGGGCGCGGCGAGCGGCGGCGAAGTGGTGGGAGGCTGCGCAGGGGCGCATCATGGGGCCGCGTATGGGCGCGGCGCGGAGCCGCGCAGGGGCGCAGCAGTGTGGGGCTGCGCAGGGGCGCAGCGGTGTGGGGCTGTCGTTTAGGGTAGAGTAGAGGAAGGGGTGGCGTGAGGGCGGCGGGGGTGTGGGGCCCTGCTCGACAGACTACGCTCCAGAGTCGGGCCCCGGGAGGGCGGCCGGGGGCGGCATGGAGTGCGTGGGGGGCGTGCCGTGGGGTGCTGTGGGGGTGTGGCCTGCTACCTAGCCGTTCACTACGAGGATGTGGCGAGGAAGACGCAGGGGAACTGAGGCCGGAAAGCCTGGGGATGGGGGCTGGGGCGCTGGCGGCGGGGTATCCCCGGCTGGGATGGCCGGGGTGCTATGGGGTCCCGTGGGGGCGGAGGCTCCCCACGTCGGCCGGGTGCGAAACCACGACCTGTGTTTCCGTCACCGAAGTTCTTAGGGTTCTACCCCAGGGACTTACCCGCCGCGGGGACTGTGGGCCGGGGCGGCCAAGGGGGATGACAATGAAGAGGAAATGGGGGGCCAGGATGAGCCTGGCGGTCGGCACCTTCCCTCGGCCTGGGCGAGGCCGTTGCCCGAGCTATTCCCTTCCTCCCGTGGCCGTGGTGCTGTGGTGGGTGGTGGAGTGGCTACCTCCCAACGGGTGTCTGTGCCCGGTGCCGTGGGTACAGACCCGCGTGGGGGGCGGGTACGAAGCGCCCGGTCGCCTCGCCCCCCCTGCACAACAGCCCGCCAGGCGCCGGTTGGCCTTTAGCGCCAGCTGTCGTAGGGGGGGGCGCTCGGGGCAGTGCGGGGCCCCTCCGCTCTCCTGGCGGCCCGCACTGCCCGTATAATGCAACATGGGGCGGCGCGGGCTCGTACCGCACGCGCGGGCCGCGCCGCCCCAGCCGGGGTGGGGGACAGGGGGGGGACAGGGGGGGGGTCAGGGGGTCGCGGCAGGTGGATGGAGGGTGGCGGCGGCTCGTACCGCGCACCGGCGGGCCCCACCACCCTCCAGTCGGGAGGCGCAGCTGCAGGGGGTCTGGGGGCCCCACCCAAGGGCCTTCAGCCCCCCCCCCATGCGGTTTCGGTGTGGGGGAGGGGAGGCAAAAGCCACTCGCGGCCATGACACATGGCGCATAGGGAGGAAGGTATGACACATGCAACGCCATGATGCGTGTGGCAGGGGGAAGGGGTGCAAGGCCTGGACCCCCACCGCGCGCGGGGGGTGCTCTTGTTCGTAAGGCGGCCGTCCGTCGGCGGCTGCGGCAGCCCTCCTCGGGGGCTTCGCTACCTGAGAGAGGAGGGGCGGGAGAGTGGGGGGGCGGTGGGGGCACGGCGTGCACGTTGGGGGGGGGTGGGTGGGTGCGCGCGCGAGGGGGACGGGGGTGCGGTGAGCTCAGCCGCAGAGCGTCACTGTGCGGCCGACCGGGCGGAGGAGCGGCCGGGGCTGGCCAAAGTCGGCCGGGGAGCCCGGGGCGCTCGAGGCGTCGGCGGTGGGGCCCGCACCCCGCTCGGCGGGGACGAATCCCGCCGAGCATCATCCACGGGGGCGAATCCTGGTGGAGGCGGGGGGGAGCGCCACGCCGTCCCCTCGCGGCCAAACCGGACCGGGACGGGCCCCGCCGGAGGGATACCGGGGGGGCGGGCGGGGCCGGGCACCGGGGCTCCGGGGCCTGGGTCCCTGGTGGTTGTGGGCCGACGCGGGGGAGACCGGGCGGGCCTCTGGGCTGCGGCTGGTGAGGGGGGGCGTGGAAGGGCCGGGCGGGCTCGGGGGCAAATCCTGAGAGGCCCCCGGGGGCTGGGCGAGGGCTCCCGAGGGCGGCCGTTCCTTGAGGGGGGGGGGGGGGGGTTGCTCCCTGCCTGGGGGACGACGGGGGCCCCTCTTGAGCGAGGGGGGGGGAGGGCGTGTATCGCCCGTGTAGGGCCATGTCGATTCATGGCCGCGCGGCATGGGACTATATCCCCAACCCTCCGCACCGGAGTTCCTTTTTTGGGGGGGCTTAGGGGGGGGGGGGGGGGGGGCTGGCGGTTGTCGTGTGCTCCCTCCCTCGTGGGGGGGAGCTCCGTGCGGCTTCGCCGATAAAACCCGGTGGCGTCCCCTGGGCTCGTGGGCCCCTTCGAGGAATAACCTCGGATTCGCCGGGGGGGGCTCCACTTTATGGTATGGTATGGTATGGTATGGTATGGTATGGTATGGTATGGTATGGTATGATATGGTATGGTATGGTATGGTATGGTATGGTATGGTATGGTATGGTATGGTATGGTATGGTATGGTATGGTATGGTATGGTATGGTATGGTATGGTATGGTATGGTATGGTATGGTATGGTATGGTATGGTATGGTATGGTATGGTATGGTATGGTATGGTATGGTATGGTATGGTATGGTATGGTATGGTATGGTATGGTATGGTATGGTATGGTATGGTATGGTATGGTATGGTATGTTGTTGTTGTTGTTGTTGTTGTTGTTGTTGAGGGCACCCAGCACGTGCCGGCGGGAGAAATTGCCAGACACGCTCTCCCTGGGCAGGGCGCAAGGGAGCAGTCGGCCGGCGTCACGCTGGCCGGGCGTGTGCCGATGACGACCGAGGGGGGGGGGGGGGGGGGGGGCGCCGTGGTGTGGGGGGGGGGGGGGGGGGGGCGTGTGGAGGAGGGTGGGGTCACCTGAGGACGTCACCCTGGGGCCCTCCCCCGTCTCGCGGGGGGAGAGTCACTCGTCCTGTGCGAAGCGGCTGTGGCGGGGGCGGAGGGTGGGGTGGTGACCTTGGGGTGGGGAAGGCACGCCCGGGTCCACGGACACTCCGCGCCTTGCCCGAACATCCCGCCGAGGTGGCCGTTCCTCGTGTGAGGCCGCGGCGTGGCCGGGGGCGCTGGCCCGTGCTTCTAGCCTTCTACGGGGGCGAGGGGAGGCCTGGGAGTTGCGGTCTGCCGGCGCCCTGCTGGTGTTGTGTTGTGGCCGCCTCGTCCCCGGTAGTGCGGGCGCGCGCGCGCGTCGGTCATGGGGGAGGGAGGGCACAAGGGCGGGAGCACAAGAGCACGAACATGGGTTCACTTTCGTTGGCGTGCTGTGTTCGGTTCATGTGATGTTCCCTGGTGCCTGTCCCTGTGCCCTGCGTACGGGAGGCCGCGCGGCACAGCCGGCGGGGGGTCGCAGCCCGGGCCGTGCGCGTGGGTAGCGGCGGGCGGCCGGGTAGGACGTGGCGCCATGCGGGTGCGGGGCCCGTGGCGGTCGCGGGGGGTCGCGGGCGGTCCAGCCGGCGGTCGGCAGTGGCCCTGAGCGTCCCACACAGTGGGGTCGGTGGGCGTGCCGGGGGAGGGCGAGTCCTGCAGGTCTTGCCGCGGAGGGCGCGCGCGCAAGGGCGTCGGCGTGCTTGGTGCGGGCCCCTCTGCGGGCCGAGGGACCTGCGGTGAGCTGGTTGCGTTGCCTGGGGGCTGAGGCCGGGGCCGGGCGCATGAGTAGCGGCGGGCGGCCGAGTGGGCGCGGGGGCCTTGGCGGTCGCTGGGAGGCGTGGGCGGCCCAGCCGGCGGTCGGCAGAGGCTCCAAGGGCCCCACACCGTGGGGCCCGGGGGCGTGCCGGGGGCGAGTGCGCTGTGCAGGCCAAGCTGCGGGGGGCGCACGGGCGAGGGTGTCGGCGTGCCCGTCGAGGGCCCCCCGAGGGCCTTGGGACCCGCGGCTGGCAGGGAGCGCTGCTCGGGGGCCAAGGCCGGGGCCGGGCGCGTGGGTAGCGGCGCCCACGGGGTCGAGTGCCCGAGGCGAGTGCGGGGTGGTGCGTGCGGGCCGGCCGGAGGCCGGTGGCCTCACTGGGAGTCCCACACGGATGGGTCGATGGGTGTGCCGGGGGCGTACGCAGCGTGCAGGTCGGGCAGCAGCGGGCGTACGTGCAGGGCGTCGGCGTGCCCGATGAGGACCTCACTGAGGACCGAGGGGTTGGCGGCAAGCAGTATGCGATGCCCGGGGGGGGTGGCGGCGAGGAGCGGGAGGATGTCCGCGGCCCGCGACGTGGGGGTGAACACGACGTGGGCCGGGTGCGGCCCCGGGAGCGGTGCCGGGGGGAGCGGGACCGCAGGACGGCGGTCTACTGTGAGGCGCCAAGTGGCGCAATGGCGGAGGAGCCAGACTAGGGCGATGCTGTGGCGCAGTGTGTGGGGCTGGGTGCTGGGCGGCGCGGGGACGTGCGGCGGGAGGGGGGGGGGCGGGGCGGTGACGTGGGAGGGGGCACGGCGGAGGAGTGACGCCAGCGACGTGTGTGTCGTGCTGAGGGTGGAGAGGAGCTCGCGGAGGAGCTCTTCCCGGCCGGCGCTGTCCAGCAGAGGGGGGGCGCCGTGGGGGGAGGAGGAGTGCCACATGCCAAGCAGGCTGAACCCCAACTGTGTCGGGGGGCCGGGTCGCGGGGCGGCTGGGAGGCGCTCGGAGAGGTACACTGCGGTGGTGGCCGTGCGGAGCTCGAAAGGGGTGACGAGGCGGGGGGAGTGGCCGGCAGTGGCTGCCAGGATGGGCGGGTGCGTGAACAGGTGCCACGCGAGGAGTAACTGCAGGGCGTAGTGGGGGGGGCAGTGGTGCTGGAGGTGGGCGGCGGAGTCCGGGTAGGGGCGGTGGCAGAAGGGGCACGTCACGCCTCCGTAGCCGGGGGGGTGGTCCTGGGAGTGAAGTAGCCGGAGGTGCATGATGCGGTGGAGGGCCAGCGCCGGGATCTCGGCGCGTTCATACGCGAGGCGGAGTAGGTGGGAGGACCAGCCTGGGGGCAGGGGCCGGAGGTGCTGTGCGTGGGTGCGGGCGGTGGCGGCCGCATACGCTGCCTCTGCGGCGCGTGTGGGGTTAAGGAAGATCGCGCCCTCATGGAGCGCCACGATGCGGC
Source organism: Eutreptiella sp. 'Long Island Sound 2002' (assembly GCA_964036045.1). NCBI lineage: Eukaryota > Euglenozoa > Euglenophyceae > Eutreptiales > Eutreptiaceae > Eutreptiella > Eutreptiella sp. 'Long Island Sound 2002'. The sequence goes on along the minus strand of CAXIWF010001872.1, from coordinate 55,534 downwards.
CGTGGAAGAGTGCGGACCAGGGGAGGGTCCACGGGGAGGCGGTGTGGAGCCCGCGGCGGGCTAGGCTGTCAGCTTCGGCGTTGAGGGTGGCGAGGAGGCTGGCGGAGCCGGAGTCGTGTTGTGCGGGGAGCCAGGCCTCGTGCATGCGGAAGGAGGCGGAGAGGAGGGCAGCCCGGTATGGGATGGAGAGGGCGGAGGAGGGGGGCGGACCGCGGGTGAGGTCGCAGAGCTGGGAGGCGGTGGAGTCCGAGGCGAGGAGGGCTGCGCCGGACCGGCCGCGGAGGGTGAACATGGCGGCTATCTTGGCGATCCACTCCGCGTCGGTGGAGTGGCCGGCAAGGGCGTGGAGGCCGAGCCAGCCGCGGTAGAGAGTGCCGTGGAGGGGGTGCCAGAGGAGGAAGCCGGCGCCGAGGCGGGTGCCCTCTTGGCTGCCGTCGCATGCGACGACGACATAGGGGAGGGAGCGGAGGGGGGCCAGCGAGCCGGTGTGGTGCTGCGGGGCGGGGCGTACTCGGGGGGAGGGGAGGAGGTGGACGGTGATGTCGAGGGGAGCGAGCGCCTGCGCCAGGGCGGGGCCTTCGGTGAGCCAGGGGGTGGGGCGGCGTGGGGAGACGAGGGACGCCGTGGCGGCTACCGCGAGGGTGTTGGGGCCCCAAGAGGCGCGGAGGTAAGTGCGGAGGAGGTTGAGGGGGGCCCTGTACGCCAGGAAGGGGGCGCCGGGACCGCCCTGCTGGAGGGGGAGGTGGAGGAAGGCCCAGTGAGCCCAGGGGGGCAGACGGAAGGCGTGGCGGTATGCATTGTTGATGGCGACCTGATGGGGGCGGAGGGAGGGGGGGGGATGAGTACGCCCGAGGTGACGTAGTCGAGGGGGGAGAGGCCGAAGGCGTGCAGGGAGCGGAGCTGGAGTATGGGGCAGGCCTCGCGGTTGCGGCTGGCCTTGCGCGCCCGGTCGAGGGACGTGCGGGTCTTGTTGATGACGCGGAGGAGGGGGAGCTCGGGGAGGATGGGGATGCCGACGACTTCCGGGGGGGCGGTGGTGGTGGTGCCGGTGTGCTGCGGGACGTCGGCGGTGACGAGGGTGGGCCGGCCCGGGCGGGAGTCGATGAGGGAGAACTCCTGCTTGTCGGGGTGGATGATGCGGCCGGCGCGGCGTGAGCACTCGCGGCAGTCAGTGGCCATGGCTGCCACGTCCGTGAGGGAGGGGGTGATGAAGCGGCGGTCGTCGTTGTACGAGAGGTGGGTGGCGGGGAGGGATGCTGAGTGGCCGGGGACGGTGAGGGGGAGGGTGATGGAAGTGTTGGGGCGCATGGCCCTGGTGATGACCAGGCTGGGGGCCTGGTAGTGGAGTTGGGCGAACCCGTCGCCTTGGTTGCCCCCCTCCTCGGTGCTGAAGGGGTGGGCGAACCCCTCGCGGGTGGCCACGCGGATGACCAGGCGGCTGTAGAAGCCGTCCGCCCAGGGGCCAAAGTCCCACGTGGCGCGGAGGCGGGAGCAGAGGCGGGAGTTGTCTTGGCGCAGTACCCTGAGGTACGCGTCAGACTCGTCCCAGTCGCAGATGGCGCAGGTGCCGTGGGTGGAGAGGGCTGTGTAGGTGGCGGCGCGGGCGACGAGGGCGAGGCCGAGGGCGGAGTGGCCTGGGCGGTAGGCGAAGGAGGCGGGGGTGTAGGTGGAGGTGAGCTCGAGATCGGCGGCTAGGCGGGTCGTGGCGATGCCGGACGCCGCGCCGGAGACGCCCGACTCCACGTCGACGGGGCGGAAGGAGCGTGTGAGGTGACGGGGGAGTGGCTTGGTGGGCTTCCCCTTGTAGAGGCCGTAGCGGACGGTCTCGTTGGAGACGCCCGGGGTGCCGAATTCGAGCTGGAGGAGGAGGTGCAGCAATCCGAGGTGGACGCCTCCGCCGCTGCGGAAGAGCGCTGCGCGCGCCACGTTGTCAGTGGACACGGCGAGGGAGCGCTTGCCCATGCGGCGGTGGGCGAGGGAGGCCGTGGTGATGAGGGGGGGGGACTGGCGGGCGAGAGCGTACGCCCGGAGGGAGGCGGGGGATTCTGGTCGGGCGTTCGCGCGGAGGGCGTCGCGGAGTAGGGGGAGGGTGAGGTCGGTGGGCGGGTGTAGGAGGGGGAGCCAGGGGTCCGGGGTGCAGCGGGCGGCGAAGAAGGCGTGATCCACGGAGACGTGCCGGTTGGCCGTCTGGGACCGGGACTGTGCCGTGATCTCGGCGAGCCGTTCCTCGCGGGTCGTGAGGGTGGCCCCTGGGTGGGGGAGGATGCCGTGGAACGGTTCCAGGGGAGGGGAGGGCAGCCGGAGGACCGTGCGAGTGGCGGAAGTGATGGAGGGGGAGGAGAGGACTGCAGCGCGAGAGACGAAGCCGCGGGCGGCCGATGCCTCCCGGAGGGCAAAGGACTGGGCGGCGAGGTCTTGCGTGGAGAGGGGAAAGGTGAACCGGGCCAGGGACCGTAGTAGTGTGGGGGTGTCAGGGGGGTGCGGGAGCAGCTGGTGCGCGAGGGAGTGGTGGGCGGCGATGTAGTGGTCGGGCAGGGAGGGGGTAAGGGAGAGCCAGCCCCACGCCAGGTCTAGGGCGGCTGAGAGGGAGTCCATGTCCTCGACAGTCGCCAGGCGCCATCGGAACAGACGCCACGAGTGGGCGTCGCAGGAGCGGTGGTGCAGGGTGACCTGCGCCAACACCATGGCGTGTGAGGTGTGGCACGGGAGGACGTGGTGAGTGTGGGAGGCGATGGGACCGGTGGCGAAGATGTGGTCGATGGCGGTGGAACGGGGGGAGCCGTGGCGGGTGGTGAAGTTGGTGGGAGTGGCTGGGGGGACCAGGCGGTGCCAGGCTGAGAGCGGGCCTAGGGCCCCGAGTGCGGAGGCCAGGGGGGTGCCTGGGGCCCCCGTGCTGTTGAGGTCGCCCAAGAGGACGCATAGGTCGGGCCGTACGCGGGAGCGGAGGTGGTTCATGAGCTTGACCCCGGAGACCCACTCGGAGTACGAGAGGCGTGGGGGGAGGTGGGCGTTGAACAGGAGGGCCCGGCCCCCTAGCGAGAGGGGGACCGCGGAGGCAATCCAGTGCTGGCCGTCGTAGACGAGGTCGGCGGGTTGGGAGGGGGCGCGGAGGGACCGGAGCCAGGCCGTGCGGAGGCCTGAGCCCTGGCCGGAAGCGGTGCTGTAGTGGGCCTCGTACCTCGGTGGGAGGGCGGGGCGGGCCGAGTCTAAGTCCCAGAGCTCCTGTTCGGCGACCACGTCGGGGGACAGGGCCTCGAGCCAGGTGCGGGCGAGGGAGACTTGGCCGGCGATGCCGCCCCAGTTGTGTGTGAGAAAGGTGAGGGCTGTGTCGCGGAGGGGGGTGGACGCCTGGTCACGGGGGTCGGGGAGGGAGAGGACGAAGGCGGGGGTTGGCTGGAGGAGGCGGTCGGGGGGGGGGGCGCAGGGGGCGGCCCAGGGGATGGCGGAGACGGGGACCGCCCCGGGCAGTAGCATGCCTTGGAAGCCGACCACACAGCGGGCGGCGATGTCACGAGTGCACACAGGCGGGGCCTTGTGGGGGGAGGTGCAGAAGAAGTGAGGCCAGTGGTCGGTCGGCGATGTGGGGAGGTCGACGAAGGTGGTGTGAGGCGTGGGGCGTCCACAGTCGGGGCAAGCGGAGGAGGTGACGAGCGGGGCGTCGGGGAGGGCGGGGTGCAGTGCCCACGCTGAGGTCGGGCCTGACGAGCGAGTGTACGCTGGGGACGGGGGGAGGGGGGTTGTAGGCAAGTGGGCGGTGTCCCAGAAGGCGGTCCACTTGGCGTCCACGTGCAGGGGAGGGGTGATCCAGAAGGAGGGGTCACCGCGCTGGCGGGGGAAGGAGGCGAGCCAACCGCACACGGTAGGGAGGGCGGAGGCGAGGAGCGAGGGGGGTAGCGACGTGGAGACCTGGGCGGCGTGCAGGAGGTCTCGGAGGGGGCCCGGGGGGAGGTCGGCGGCCGGGTGGAGGCCAAGGGGGAGAAGGTCAGCAGAGTGTGCGCACATGGGGCAGCGCGTGAGGGCAGGGCGCCGCAGCGTGCCGCAGTGAAGGCATATACGGGGGGCGGAGGCCGGTGGTGGAGCGGGTGCGCGGGGGGGGGGGGGGGGGCACGGGCGTGGGACTGGGGACGGGGCTCTGGGGCGGAGAGAAGGTCAGCCCCGGCGCGGTGGGCGTCGAGTGGGCGGGGGAAGTGGGAGGCGAGGAAAGTCGCCCAGGCTAGGGTCGGGAGGTCGGGAGCGCTGGAGGCGGGGAGCGTGTCCGGTAGGGCGAGTCAGTTGTGTCTGCGGGCACTGGGGAACATGGCGCCGCGGACTGCCCTGCCTGACGAGGGGGCCGAGGGTGTTGTGCGGCCATGGTGCCGCGGGGAGCGCCGGGGGGAGGAACGGGGGGGTGACTGCTGGCGGCTGCGTTTGGCGGGGCGGGGCTGAGGGTCGCCCGGGACGGGCGGGCGGAGGGAGGGTGGGGTGTTGAGAGTGGCAGTGGGGGCGTGCCAAGGTTGCCCATCGTCCCGTCTGCCCTGGACCGTAAGGGACCAGCCCTCGTTGTGTTGGATGACGCGCGTGGGCAGCGAGGCGAAGAGGGAGGTGTGCAGGGCGGGGGCGATGTGGGCGAACGCGTGCCCGCGGCGGGCGTCGGCGTCAGTGACGTACACGACGGTCTGCAGGTTGTGGGTGAGGGTGACTGCCATGGAGGGGTGCGGGCCTAGGCGGAGGCCTGAGACGCGGATGACGCCGGTGGTGGCTGGCGAGGAGCCGACGGGGGCGAAGGTGGGGACCGTGGAGGTGGGGGTGGCGCCGGTGGCGGTGGGCGCGGGGGCGCCCGGGAGGGGGGGTTGGCCGAGGAGGGGAGGGGCGAAGAGTGGCGCGGGCGGGGCGGCGGCGCCAGGGGCTAGCAGGGAGTGCGCTGGCGGTGCGGAGGAGCCAAGGCGGAACCAGTCCAGGTCCGCCGTGGAGCGGGGGGGGAGGGCAGCTTTGGTGTAGGAGATGAGCTCCTGGAACTGGGCCGGGGTGGAGAGACGGCCACACAGCCGTGCGATGGCTGCGCGGAGGGTGTCGGCGGAGGAGACGTGTTGGAGGTCCTGGTAGGCCTCTATGGGGAATGAGGGGGCGCTGGCGATGGTGAAGGCCGCCGTCAGCCAGGGAGTGTCGGCATGGGCCTGAGCGGCCGTGATGAGGGGCTGGATGGCCTGGAGGGCAGGCAGGGAGGCCGCGGAGGAGGCGGCGGCCCCGTACCGTTGGGAGACCAGGGTGAGGAGCTTGTTGAGGTGGAGGCGGAGGGTGGGCTTGTGGAGGTCGGGGCAGGAGTGCCAGGCACCCTTGGCGGCGAGCACCAGGCTGGCGGTGGACGTAAGGACCCAGAGAGGTGCTGCACGGTCCTGGGGGGCAGGTGGCAGCTCTTGCCCATAGCCACAATGCACATGGCCGTGTGGTGGGCGTCGGCCTCGGGGACGGAGGAGAGGCCGTCAAGCAGGGTCAGCGTGTCCTGGGAGCTCGGGGTCGGGCCAGCCTGGAAGAGTGTCTCCCAGTCTGACGGGGGTGGTGCGGCCGGCTGCGGGGGCTGGGGACGGGGCGGAAGCAGGGACAAGGGTTGTGAAGCGTCGGGGGGTGCAGGGGCGGCGGCGGGGGCGGGGGCTCCGGGCCCCGCAGGGGGGTCTTCCGCTTGCGGGTTAGCGCGGCGGGCGGCTGCGGTGATGGCGGTGGTGATGTTGGGGGTGCGAATGGAACCATCATCCTTCCGATGGTTCAACTCGGTGTACCACCGTTGGGCGGACAGGGGGCAAGGAGCGGGGATACGGACGTGGGGGCTGGCGGGGTCGAAGACGCAGCTGAGGGGGGGGCAGGCCAGCCGGGAGCCGGTCTGCTGGGCCGCCCAGGTTGCTAGCCAGTGGAGCAGGGCGACCCGGGCGACCTTGGGCTTGATGGCCTCCTCGAAGGCTAGGAGGTCCAGGAGGCGGCGGAAGGGGATGGAGGGGGGGAGGTCGGGGGTGAAGGGGGAAATGTGGGCGAGGGCGGCCGAGGCGAGAGTGGCCTGGTCGAGGGTGGAGGCACGAGCGCCCCAGTCGATGAGGGCGCTCATGCAGGAGGCGTAGGGGAGCCACGAGGCATCGTGGTGGGTGGTGAGGAGGGAGATCTTGTTCTCGGTGAGCTGCTCGGTGAAGGCGAACCACCAGAGGAGGGGGCTGGCTTCGATGGGGGAGCCGGCGAGGGGGATGGAGAGGACGTCCACATTTGCCGGCATGTGGCGCGCAGAGGCCAGCAGGCGTGGGGGTTGCTGGGAGTCCAGGGCGATGGACAGGAGGGGCCAGGCGTCGGCCGCCGTCAACTGTTCGCGCTGGAGGTCGGGGGACAGAGCTGAGAATGGGTGAGCCATGGTGCCCGTGGGGAGCGGAGCAAGGGAGGATCCGACACACGGCGTGCCGGGGGGTGGGAGGTCCGTTGTCGGCTGTGGGCGCCGGTCATGGCGTGGGGTGGGGGTGGGAGGGGTTGGTCGGGGTGGGCGGGCGGGAGGAAGGGAGAAGCCGAGGCAAGCGCTCAGGGCCCGGAGGCTCCGGCATGCAGAGCGAACAGTGCTACCGGCAGTGGCGCAAATGTAGAAAGGGGGGGGGGGTCAGGTGCGGGTGGCGGTCGTCGCTCGGCGTGGGTGGGGGGGGGTTGGGCGGGGTGGGCGGTCCGGAGCTGGGCTCTGGGGGTCGGTGGCGTGTGGTGGTGGTGGGTGCGTCGTGCTACCTGTGTCCTACTACGAGGAAGTGATGAGGGTGAAGACTGCATGGGGACTGAGGCCGGAGAGCCTAGGGCGGGGGAATGGGGCGCTGGCGGCGGGTTATCCCCGGCTGGGATGGCCGGGGTGCCCTGGGGCCCCGTGGGGGCGGAGGCTCCCCACGTCGGCTGGGTGCGAAACCTCGGCCTGTTCTTCCGTCCCCGAAGGTCTTAGGATTCGACCCCAGGAACTTACCCGCCGCGGGGACTGTGGGCCGGGACGGCCAAGGGGGATGATTATGAAGAGGAAGTGGGGGGCCAGGATGAGCCCGGCGGTTGGCACCTGCCTTCGGCCTGGGGGAGGCCGATGCCCGGGGCTATTACCTCTCCCTTGTGCCCGGTGGCGGTGTGGTACCCCCCAACCGGCGACTGTGCCCGGTGCCGTGGGCACAGACCCCAGTTGGGGGCGGGTATGAAGCGCCCGGTCGCCTCGCCCCCCCTGCACAACAGCCCGCCAGGCGCTGCCAGGCCTCTAGCGCCAGCCGTTGTGGGGGGGGGCGCTCGGGGCAGTGCGGGGCCCCTCCGCTCTCCTGGCGGCCCGCACTGTCCGTATAATGCAACAAGGGGCGGCGCGGGCTCGAACCGCACGCGCGGGCCGCGCCGCCCCAGTCGGGGTGGGGGACAGGGGGGGGACCGGGGGGGGACAGGGGGTCGCGGCCAGTGGAAGTAGGGTGGCGGTGGCTCGAACCGCGCACCGGCGGGCCCCACCACCCTCCAGTCGGGCGTCGCTGCGCCAGGGGTTCTAGGGGCCCCACCCAGGGGCCGTCGGCCCCCCCCTTTCGGTTAGCGTGAGGAGGGAGAGGCAAAGGCCACTCGCGGCCATGACACATGGTGCATAGGGAGGGGGGTATGACTCACGCCACGCCATGATGCATGCAGCAGGGGGAAGGAGGGGCAAGGCCTGGACCCCCACCGAGTTTGGGGGGTCCCCTTCTCAGCCAGGTGTCCGCCCGTCGGCGGCTGCGGAAGCCCACCTCGGTGGCGACGGCTACCTGTGAAGAAGGAGGGGGGGGTGCGGAGGGGAGGAGGGGCATGGTGTGCATGCGGGGAGGGGGGGGGGGCTGTGGGCCGGTTGGCAGGCGCGCGCGCGAGGGGGTGGGGTAGCGGTGTGCTCAGCCGCGAGCGTCACCGTTCGGCTGACCGGGGAGGAGGGGCGGCCGGGGCTGGCCAAAGTCGGCCGGGGAGCCCGGGGCGCCCGCGGCGCTGGGGGCCACGGTCAGTGGAGGGGCCCGCACCCCGCTCGGCGGGGACGAATCCCGCCGAGCATCATCCACGGGGGCGAATCCTGGTAGAGGCGGGGGGAAGCGCCACGCCGTCCCCTCGCGGCCGAACCGGACCGGGACGGGCCCCGGCGGATGGATACCGGGGGGGCGGGCGGGGCTGGGCACCGGGGCTCCGGAGCCCGGGTCCTTGGTGGTTGTGGACCGGCGCGGGGGAGACCGGGCGGGCCCATGGGCTGCGGCTGGTGAGGGGGGGGGCGTGGAAGGGCCGGGCGGGCTCGAGGGCGAACCCCGAGAGGCCCTCGGGGGCTGGGCGAGGGCTCCCGAGGGCGGCCGTTCCTTGAAGGGGGGGGGGGGGGGTTGCTCCCTGCCCGGGGGACGACGGGGGCCCCTCTTGAGCGAGGGGGGGGGGAGGGCGTGTATCGCCCGGTGTAGGGCCATGTCGATTCATGGCCGCGCGGCATGGGACTATATCCCCAACCCTCCGCGCCGGAGTCCCTTTTTTGGGGGGGCTGGGGGGGGGGGGGGGGCTGGCGGTCGTTGTGTGCACCCTCCCATGCGGGGGGGGGTCGCCGGTGGGAGCTCCGTCCGGCTTGGCCGAAAATACCCGGTGGCGTCCCCTGGGCCCGTGGGCCCCTTCGAGGAAGAACCTCGGATTCGCCGGGGGGGACTCCGCTATATGGTATGGTATGGTATGGTATGGTATGGTATGGTATGGTAAGGTATGGTATGGTATGGTATGGTATGGTATGGTATGGTATGGTATGGTATGGTATGGTATGGTATGGTATGGTATGGTATGGTATGTTGTTGTTGTTGTTGTTGTTGTGGGACCCAGCACGTGCCGGCGGGAGAAATTGCCAGACACGCTCTCCCTCGGCAGGGCGCAAGGGAGCAGTCGGCCGGCGTCACGCTGGCCGGGCGTGTGCCGACGACGACCGAGGGGGGGGGGGGGGTTCCGCCTTCTGTCTGGGGGGGGGAGGGGGCGCGCGTCGCTGTGAGAGGGACCACCCGTCCGTGTGACCCTGGTTCCCTCCCCCGCCGTGGGGGGACGGCGTGCGCACCCGTGCGAACGGAGGCGGGATGGGGGGCGGGATGGAGGGACCAGCTGTCCGGGGACCTGCGGGGCCCCGGTTCCCCTTGCTTCCAGCCGCCACTCCCCCGCGACAGGGGAGGGGGCTACGTCCTGTGCGGAGGTGGAGTTAGGGGGTGGAGGGGGCGGGGACTATGTATGGTCTATTCCCTGGTGCCCGTCCCTGTGTCCCGTGTGCGAGAGGCCGCGCGGCACGGCCGGCGGGGGGGTCCAGGCCTGGGCCGGGCGCGTGGGTAGCGGCGGGCGGCCGAGGCGGAGGCGGCGCCATGCGGGTGCGGGGCCCGTGGCGGTCGCGGGGCGGTGTGGGCGGACCGGCCGGCGGCCGGCGGTGGCCCTGGGAGCCCCACTCCATGGGGTCGGCGGGCGCGCCGGGGGCACGCGCGCCGCGCAGGCCAGGCCGTGGGGGGCGCGTGTGGAAGGGCGTCGGCGCGCCCGATGCGGGCCCCGCTGCGGGCCGCGGGACCAGCGGCAAGGGCGCAGCGTGGCCTGGGGGCCGAGGCCGGGGCCGGGCGCGTGGGTGGCGGCGGGCGGCCGAGGTGGAAGCGGCGCCATGCGGGTGCGGGGCCCGTGGCGGCCGCGGGGCGGCGCGGGCGGAGCGGCCGGTGGTCGGCGGCGGCCCTGAGAGCCCCACTCCATGGGGTCGGCGGGCGCGCCGGGGGCAAGCGCGCCGCGCAGGCCAGGCTGCGGGGGGCGGGTGTGCAAGGGCGCCAGCGCGCCAGATGAGGGCCCCTCTGTGGGCTGCGGGACTAGCGGCAAGGGCGCAGCGTGGGGGTGCGCCGGGGCGCGGCATGGGGCCGCGCAGGGGCGCAGCAGCGTGGGGCCGCGCAGGGGCGCAGCCAGGGGCTGCGTACGGGGTGGCGCAGGGGCGCAGCGTGGTGCGGTGCAGGGGCGCAGTCGTGTGGGGCGGCGCAGGGGCGCTGTAGTTTGGGGCCGCGCAGGGGCGCGGCGCGGGGCTGCGCAGGGGCGCAGCGTGGGGCTGCGTAGGGGCTGCGCAGGGGCGCAGCGTGGTGCCGTGCACCGGCGCAGCCGTGTGGGGCGGCGCATGGGCGGAGCAGTGTCGGGCCGCGCAGGGGCGCAGCGTGGGGCTGCTTAGGAGCTGCGCAGGGGCGCAGCGTGGTGCGGTGCAAGGGCGGAGCAGTGTGGGGCGGCGCAGGGGCGCAACAGCGTGGGGCTGCGCAGGGGCGCAGCGCGGGGCTGCGCAGGGGTGCAGCGTGCGGCCGCGCAGGGGTGCAGCGTGCGGCCGCGTAGGAGCGCGGCGTGGGGCCGCGTATGGGAGCGGCATGGGGCCGCGCAAGGGCGTGGCGCGGGCCTGCGCAGGGGCGCAGCGTGGGGCTGCGCAGGGGCGCAGCATGGTGCGGTGCAGGGGCGGAACAATGTGGGGCGGTGCAGGGGGGCGGCAGCGCGGGGCTGCGCAGGGGCGCAGCGTGGGGCTGCGCAGGGGTGCAGCGTGGGGCCGTGTAGGAGCGCGGCGTGGGGCTGCGTATGGGCGCGGCGCGGGGCTGCGCATGGGCGTAACGTGGGGCTGCGCAGGGGCGCAGCGTGGGGCTGCGTAGGGGCTGCGCAGGGGCGCAGCGTGGTGCGGTGCAGGGGCGCAGCAGTGTGGGGCGGCGCAGGGGCGCAGCAGCGTGGGGCTGCGCAGGGGTGCAGCGGGCGGCCGCGCAGGGGTGCAACGTGGGGCCGCGTAGGGACGTGGCGTGGGGCCGCTTATGGGCGCGGCATGGGGCCGCGCAGGGGCGCGGCGCGGGGCTGCGCAGGGGCGCAGCGTGGGGCCGCGCAGGGGCGCAGCAGCGTGGTGCGGTGCACGGGCGCAGCAGTGTCGGGCGGTGCAGGGGCGCAACAGCGTGGGGCTGCGCAGGGGCGCAACATGGGGCTGCGCAGGGCTGGAGTGTGCGGGTACACAGGGATGCAGTGTGGGGCCGCGTAGGAGCGCGGTGTGGGGCTGCGTATGGGCGCGGCATGGGGCCGCGCAGGGGCGCGGTGCGGGGCTGCGCAGGGGCTCAGCGTGGGGCTGCGCAGGGGCGCAGTGCGGGGCCGCGCATGGGCGCGGCATGGGGCCGTGGAGGGGCGCAGCAGCGTGGGGCTGCGCAGGGGCGCAGCGTGGGGCGGCGCAGGGGCGCAGCAGTGCGGGGCTGAGCAGGGGCGCAGCGTGGGGCAGCGCAGGGGCGCAGCGCGGGGTAGCGCAGGGGCGTAACGTGGGGCTGCGCAGGGGCGCAGTGGTGTGGGGCTGCACAGGGGCGCAACGTGGGGCTGGGCAGGGGCGCAGCGCGGGGCTGGGTAGGGGCGCAGCGTGGGGCCGCGCAGGGGTGCAGTGTGGGGCCTCACGGGCGCGGCGTGGGGCTGCGTAGGGGCGCAGCAGCGCTGGGCTGCGCAGGGGCGCAACGTAGGGCTGCGCGGGGGCGCGGCGCGGGGCTGCGCAGGGGCGCATCAGCGTGGGGCTGCGCAGGGGCGCAGCTTGGGGTTGCACAGGGGCGCAGCAGCGTGGGGCTGCGCCGGGGCGCGGCATGGGGCCATGAAGGGGCGCAGCAGCGTGCGGCTGCGCAGGGGCGCAGCGTCGGGCTGAGTAAGGGCGCAGCGTGGGGCTGAGTAGGGGCGCAGCGTGGGGCTGCGCGGGGGCGCAACGTGGTGTGGCGCAGGGGCGCGGCAATGTGGGGCTACGCAGGGGCGCAGCAGTGTGGGGCTGCGCAAGGGCGCAGCGCGGGGCTGCGCAGGGGCGCAGCAGCGTGGGGCTACGCAGGGGCGCAGCGCGGGGCCGCGCATGGGCGCGGCATCGGGGCGTGGAGGGGTGCAGCAGCGTGGGGCTGCGCAGGGGCGCAGCGCGGGGCTGCGTAGGGGCGCAGCGTGGTGCGGCGCAAGGGCGCAGCACTGTGGGGCGGCGCCGGGGCGCAGCAGCGTGGGGCCGCGCAAGAGTGCAGCGTGGGGCCGCGTATGGGCGTGGCATGGGGCCGTGAAGGGGCGCGGCGCGGGGTCGCGCAGCGGCGCAGCGGCGTGGGGCTGCGCAGGGGCGTAGCAGCGCGGGGCTGCGCCGGGGCGCAGCGTGGGGCCGCGAATGGGGCGCAGCGGGGGACTGAGTACGGGCGCAGCAGCGTTGGGGTGCGCAGGGGCGCAGCGTGGGGCTGCGCGGGGGCGCGGCAAGGGGCCGTGCACGGGCGCGGCGTGGGGCTGCGTAGGGGCGCAGCAGTGTGGGGCTGCGCAGGGGCGCCGCGTGGGGCTGCGCAGGGGCGCAGCAGCGTGGGGCTGCGCCGGGGCGTGGTATGGGGCCGTGAACGGGCGCAGCAGCGTGGGGCCGCGCAGGGGCGCAGCAGCGTGGGGCCGCCAGACACGCTCTCCCTGGGCAGGGCGCAAGGGAGCAGTCGGCTGGCGTCACGCTGGCCGGGCGTGTGCCGACGACGACTGAGGGGGGGGGGGGGGGGGGGGGGGTTCCGCCTTCTGTCTGGGGGGGGGGGGGGGCGCGCGTCGCTATGAGAGGGACCACCTGTCCGTGTGACCCTGGTTCCCTCCCCCGCCGTGGGGGGAGGGCGTGCGCACCTGTGCGAACGGAGGCGGGATGGGGGGCGGGATGGAGGGACCACCTGTCCGGGGACCTACGGGGCCCCGGTTCCCCTTGCTTCCAGCCGCCACTCCCCCGCGACAGGGGAGGGGGCTACGTCCTGTGCGGAGGTGGAGTTAGGGGGTGGAGGGGGCGGGGACTATGTATGGTCTATTCCCTGGTGCCCGTCCCTGTGTCCCGTGTGCCGGAGGCCGCGCGGCATGGCCGGCGGGGGGGTCTAGGCCTGGGCCGGGCGCGTGGGTAGCGGCGGGCGGCCGAGGCGGAGGCGGCGCCATGCGGGTGCGGGGCCCCTAGCGGTCGCGGGGCGGTGTGGGCGGACCGGCCGGCGGCCGGCGGTCGCCCTGAGAGCCCCACTCCATGGGGTCGGCGGGCGCGCCGGGGGCACGCGCGCCGCGCAGGCCAGGCCGTGGGGGGCGCGTGTGCAAGGGCGTCGGCGCGCCCGATGCGGGCCCCGCTGCGGGCCGCGGGACCAGCGGCAAGGGCGCAGCGTGGCCTGGGGGCCGAGGCCGGGGCCGGGCGCCTGGGTGGCGGCTGGCGGCCGAGGTGGAAGCGGCGCCATGCGGGTGCGGGGCCCGTGGCGGCCGCGGGGCGGCGCGGGCGGAGCGGCCGGTGGTCGGCGGCGGCCCTGAGGGCCCCACTCCATGGGGTCGGCGGGCGCGCCGGGGGCACACGACCCGCGCAGGCCAGGCCGTGGGGGGCGCGTGTGCAAGGGCGTCGGCGCGCCCGATGCGGGCCCCGCTGCGGGCCGCGGGACCAGCGGCAAGGGCGCAGCGTGGCCTGGGGGCCGAGGCCGGGGCCGGGCGCGTGGGTGGAGGCGGGTGGCCGAGGTGGAAGCGGCGCCATGCGGGTGCGGGGCCCGTGGCGGCCGCGGGGCGGCGCGGGCGGAGCGGCCGGTGGTCGGCGGCGGCCCAGAGAGCCCCACTCCATGGGGTCGGCGGGCGCGCCGGGGGCAAGCGCGCCGCGCAGGCCAGGCTGCGGGGGGCGGGTGTGCAAGGGCGCCGGCGCGCCAGATGAGGGCCCCTCTGTGGGCTGCGGGACCAGCGGCAAGGGCGCAGCGTGGGGCTGCGCCGGGGCGCGGCATGGGGCCGCGCAGGGGCGCAGCAGCGTGGGGCCGCGCAGGGGCGCAGCCAGGGGCTGCGTAGGGGCTGCGCAGGGGCGCAGCGTGGTGCGCTGCAGGGGCGCAGTCGTGTGGGGCGGCGCAGGGGCGCTGTAGTTTGGGGCCACGCAGGGGCGCGGCGAAGGGCTGCGCAGGGGCGTAGGGTGGGGCTGCATAGGGGCCGCGCAGGGGCGCAGCTTGGTGCCGTGAACGGGCGCAGCCGTGTGGGGCGGCGCATGGGCGCAGCAGTGTGGGGCCGCGCAGGGGCACAGCGTGGGGCTGCTTAGGGGCTGCGCAGGGGCGCAGCGTGGTGCGGTGCAAGGGCGGAGCAGTGTGGGGCGGCGCAGGGGCGCAACAGCGTGGGGCTGCGCAAGGGCGCTGCGCAGGGGTGCAGCGTGCGGCCGCGTAGGAGCGCGGCGTGGGGCCGCGTATGGGCGCGGCATGGGGCCGCGCAAGGGCGCGGCGCGGGGCTGCGCAGGGGCGCAGCGTGGGGCCGCGCAGGGGCGCAGCAGCGTGGGGCTGCGCGGGGGCGCAGCATGGTGCGGTGCAGGGGCGCAACAGCGTGGGGCTGCGCAAGGTCGCTGCGCAGGGGTGCAGCGTGCGGCCGCGCAGGGGTGCAGCGTGCGGCCGCGTAGGAGCGCGGCGTGGGGCCGCGTATGGGCGCGGCATGGGGCCGCGCAAGGGCGTGGCGCGGGGCTGCGCAGGGGCGCAGCGTGGGGCCGCGCAGGGGCGCAGCAGCGTGGGGCTGCGCAAGGGCGCAGCATGGTGCGGTGCAGGGGCGCAGCAGTGTGGGGCGGTGCAGGGGCGTGCGGCCGCGCAGGGGTGCAGCGTGGGGCCGTGTAGGAGCGCGGCGTGGGGCTGCGTATGGGCGCGGCGCGGGGCTGCGCATGGGCGTAACGTGGGGCTGCGTAGGGGCTGCGCAGGGGCGCAGCGTGGTGCGGTGCAGGGGCGCAGCAGTGTGGGGCGGCGGAGGGGCGCAGTAGCGTGGGGCTGCGCAGGGGTGCAGCGTGCGGCTGCGCACGGGTGCAACGTGGGGCCGCGTAGGGACGCGGCGTGGGGCCGCTTATGGGCGCGGCTCGGGGCTGCGCAGGGGCGCAGCGTGGGGCCGCGCAGGAGCGCAGCAGCGTGGGGCTGCGCAGGGGCGCAGCGTGGTGCGGTGCACGGGCACAGCAGTGTCGGGCGGTGCAGGGGCGCAACAGCGCGGGGCTGCGCAGGGGCGCAGCATGGGGCTGCGCAGGGGTGCTGCGTGCGGCTACACACGGGTGCAGTGTGGGGCCGCGTAGGAGCGCGGCCTGGGGCTGCGTATGGGCGCGGCATGGGGCCGCGCAGGGGCGCGGCGCGGGGCTGCGCAGGGGCGCAGCGTGGGGCTGCGCAGGGGCGCAGTGCGGGGCCGCGCATGGGCGCGGCATGGGGCCGTGCAGGGGCGCAGCGACGTGGTGCTGCGCAGGGGCGCAGCGTGGGCCGGCGCAGGGGCGCAGCAGTGCATGGCCGAGCAGGGGCGCAGCGTGGGGCAGCGCAGGGGCGCAGCGCGGGGTAGCGCAGGGGCGTAACGTGGGGCTGCGCAGGGGCGCAGTAGTGTGGGGCTGCACAGGTGCGCAACGTGGGGCTGGGCAGGGGCGCAGCGCGGGGCTGGGCAGGGGCGCAGCGTGGGGCTACGCAGGGGCGCAGCAGCGTTGGGCTGCGCCGGGGCGCGGCATGGGGCCGTGAAGGGGCGCAGCAGCGTGCGGCTGCGCAGGGGCGCAGCGTGGGGCTGAGTAGGGGCCCAGCGTGGGGCTGAGTAGGGGCGCAGCGTGGGGCTGCGCGGGGGCGCAGCGTGGTGTGGCGCAGGGGCGCGGCAGTGTGGGGCGGCGCAGGGGCGCAGCAGTGTGGGGCTGCGCAAGGGCGCAGCGCGGGGCTGCGCAGGGGCGCAGCAGCGTGGGGCTACGCAGGGGCGCAGCGCGGGGCCGCGCATGGGCGCGGCACGGGGGCGTGGAGGGGTGCAGCACCGTGGGGCTGCGCGGGGACGCAGCGCGGGGCTGCGTAGGGGCGCACCGCGGGGCTGCGCAGGGGCGCAGCGTGGTGCGGCGCAAGGGCGCAGCACTTTGGGGCGGCGCCGGGGTGCAGCAGCGTGGGGCCGCGCAGGAGTGCAGCGTGGGGCCGCGTATGGGCGTGGCATGGGGCTGTGAAGGGGCGCGGCGCGGGGTCGCGCAGCGGCGCAGCGGCGTGGGGCTGCGCAGGGGCGTAGCAGCGCGGGGCTTGCGCCGGGGCCCACCGTGGGGCCGCTAATGGGGCGCAGCGGGGGGCTGAGTACGGGCGCAGCAGCGTTGGGCTGCGCAGGGGCGCAGCGTGGGGCTGCGCATGGGCGCGGCAAGGGGCCGTGCAGGGGCGCGGCGCGGGGCTGCGTAGGGGCGCCGCGTGGGGCTGTGCAGGGGCGCAGCAGCGTGGGGCTGGGCCGGGGCGTGGTATGGGGCCGTGAAGGGGCGCAGCAGCGTGGGGCCGCGCAGGGGCGAAGCATGGGGCTGCGTAGGGGTGCAGCGTGGTGCGGCGCAGGGGCGCAGCAGTGTGGGGCTGCGCAAGGGCGCAGCGTGGGGCTGCGCAGATGCGAAGCGCGGGGCTGCGCAGGGGAGCAGCAGCGTGGGGCCGCGCAGGGGAGCAGCAGCGTGGGGCTGTGCAGGGGCGCAGCGCGGGGCCGGGCAGGGGCGCAGCGTGGGGCCGCGCAGGAGTGCAGCGTGGGGCCGCCTATGGGCGCGGCAGTGGGCCGTGCAGGGGCGCGGCGCGGGGCCGCGCAGGGGCGCAGCAGCGTGGGGCTGCGCATGGGCGTAGCAGCGTGGGGCTGCGCCCGGGCGCGGCATGGGGCCGTGCAGGGGCGCCGCAGCGTCGGGCTGCGCAGGGGCGCAGGGTGGGGCTGCGTAGGGGCGCAGCATGGGGCTGCGCAGGGGCGCAACGGTTTGGGGCGGCGCAGGGGCGTAGCAGTGCGGGGCTGCGCAGGGGGGCAGCGCGGGGTTGCGCAGGGGCGCAGCGTGGGGCTGCGCAGGGGCGAAGCGCGGGGTTGTGCAGGGGCGCAACAGCGTGGGGCTGTGCAGGGGCGCAGCGAGGGGCCGGGCAGGGGCGCAGAGCGGGCCCGCGCAAGAGTGCCGCGTGGGGCCGCGTATGGGCGCGGCATCGGGCCGCGCAGGGGCGCGGCGCGGGGCTGCGTAGGGGCGCAGCGTGGGGCTGCGTAGGCGCGCAGCGTGGGGCTGCGTAGGGGCGCAGTAGCGTGGGGCTGCCCAGGGGCGCAGCATGGGGCCGTGCAGGGGCGCGGCGCGGGGCCGTGCAGGGGCGCGGCGCGTGGCCGCGCAAGAGCGCAGCAGCGTGGGGCTGCGCCGGGGCGCAGCGCGGGGCTGTGCAGGGGCGCAGCGTGGGGCCGCGTATGGGCGTGGCATGGGGCCGTGCACGGGCGCGGCGCGGGGTTGCGCAGGGGCGCAGCAGCGTGGGGCTGCGCAGGGGCGCGGCATGGGGCCGTGCAAAGGCGTGACAGTGTGGGGTGGCGCAGGGGCGCAACATTCTGGGGCTGCGCAGGGGCGCAGCGTGGGGCGGCGCAGGGGCGCAACGTTGGGCTGCGTAAGGGTGCAGCGTGGGGCTGCGCAGGGGCGCAGCAGTGTGGGGTGGCGCAGGTGCGCAACATTGTGGGGCTGCGCAGGGGCGCAGCGTGGGGCCGCGTATGGGTGCGGCATGGGGACGTGCAGGGGCGCGGTGCGGGGCTGCGCTGGGGCGCAGCAGCGTGGGGCTGCGCAGGGGCGCATCAGCGTGGGGCGGCGCTGGAGCGCAGCTTGGGGCTGCGCAACGGCGCAGCAGCGTGGTGCTGCGGAGGGGCGCAGCAGCGCGGGGCTGCGCAGAGGCCTAGCCTGGGGCTGCACTTGGGTTGTGCGTTGGGCAAAGGTGTAGTATGGGGCTGAGCAAGGGCGCAGCATGGGGCTGCGCAGGGGCGCAGCGTGGGGCTGCGCAGGGGTGCGACAGCGTGGGGCCGCGCAGGGGCGCAACAGCGTGGGGCTGTGCATGGGCGTAGTAGCGTGGGCGCAGCAACCTGGGGCTGCGCAGGGGCGCAGCAGCGTGGGGCTGTGAAGGGGCGCAGCGTGGGGTTGCGCAGGGGTGCAGCAGCGTGGGGCCGCGAGAGCAGCCGTGTGGGGCGGCGCAGTGGTGGGTGGGCCGCGTAGGGGCGCAGCGGCATGGGGGTGCGCTAGGGCGCATGGGCTGTACAGGGGCGCAGTGCGGGGCTGCGCAGGGGCGCAGCAGCATGGAGCTGCGCAGGGGCGCAGGATGGGGCTGCGCAGGTGCGCAGCAGCGTGGGGCTGCGCAGGGGCGCAGCGAGCGGCGGCGCACTGGTTGGAGGCTGCGCAGGGGCACATCATGGGGCCGCGTATGGGTGCGGCGCAGTGTGGGGCTGCATAGGGGCGCAGCAGCGTGGGGTTGCGCAAAGGTGTTGTATGTGGCTGCGTAGGGGCGCAGCGTGGGGCTGCGCAGGGGCGCAGCAGCGTGGGGCCGCGCAGGGCCGCGTCACCGGGGGGCTGTGCAGGTGCGCAGCAGCGTGGGGCTGCGTAGGGGCGCAGCAGTGCGGGCTGCGCGGGGGCGCAGTGGCGTGGGGCCGCGCATGGGCGCAGCAGCGAGGGCTGTGCAGGGGTGCAGGAGCGCGGGCCTGTGCGGGGGCGCAGCAGCGTGGGGCTGCGCAAGGGTGCAGCAGCGTGGGGATGCGAAGGGGTGCAGCGTGGGGCTGCGCATGGGCGCGGCAGCATGGGGCTGTGCAGGGGCGCCGTAGCGCGGGGCCACGCAGGGGCGCAGCAGCGTGGGGTTGCGCAAGGGGGCAGCGGCGTGGGGCTGTCGTGTAGGGTAGAGGAAGGGGTGACGTGAGGGCGGCGGGGGGTGTGGGGCCCTGCTCGACAGACAACGGTGCAGAGCTGGGCCCCTGGTGGGAGGCCGGGGGCGGCGTGGGGTGCGTGGGGGGCGTGCTGTGGAGAGGTGTGGAGGTGTGGCCTGCTACCTAGCCGTTCACTACGAGGATGTGGCGAGGAAGACGCAGGGGAACTGAGGCCGGAAAGCCTGGGGACGGGGGTTGGGGCGCTGGTGGCGGGTTATCCCCGGCTGGGATGGCCGGGGTGCCCTGGGGGTCCCGTGGGGGCGGAGGCTCCCCACGTCGGCCGGGTGCGAAACCACAACCTGTGTTTCCGTCACCGAAGTTCTTAGGGTTCTACCCCAGGGACTTACCCGCCGCGGGGACTGTGGGCCGGGACGGCCAAGGGGGATGACAATGAAGAGGAAATGGGGGGCCAGGATGAGCCTGGCGGTCGGCACCTTCCCTCGGCCTGGGGGAGGCCGTTGCCCTGGGCTATTCCCTTCCTCCCGTGGCCGTGGTGCTGTGGTGGGTGGCGGTGTGGCTACCCCCCAACGGGTGTCTGTGCCCGGTGCCGTGGGTACAGAACCCCGTTGGGGGCGAGTACGAAGCGCCCGGTCACCTCGTCCCCCCTGCACAACAGCCCGACAGGCGCCGGTTGGCCTTTAGCGCCAGCTGTCGTGGGGGGGGTTGCTCGGGGCAGTGCGGGGCCCCTCCGCTCTCCTGGCGGCCCGCACTGCCCGTACAATGCAACAAGGGGCGGCGCGGGCTCGAACCGCACGCGCGGGCCGCGCCGCCCCGGCCAGGGTGGGGGACAGGGGGGGGACAAGGGGGGGGTCAGGGGGTCGCGGCAGGTGGATGGAGGGTGGCGGGGGCTCGTACCGCGCACCGGCGGGCCCCACCACCCTCCAGTCGGGAGGCGCAGCTGCAGGGGTTCTGGGGGCCCCACCCGGGGGCCTTCGGCCCCCCCCGTGCGGTTTTGGTGTGGGGGAGGGGAGGCAAAGGCCACTCGCGGCCATGACACATGGTGCATAGGGAGGGAGGTATGACACATGCAACGCCATGATGCGTGTGGCAGGGGGAAGGGGTGCAAGGCCTGGACCCCCACTGCGTGCGGGGGGTCCTCCTGTTCGCAGGCTGAGAGAGGAGGGGCGGGAGAGTGGGGGGGCGGTGGGGGCACGGCGTGCACGTTCGGGGGGGGGGGGGGGGGCTGTGGGCTGGTGGGTGGCCGCGCGCGCGCGAGGGAGACGAGGGTGCGGTGAGCTCAGCCGCAGAGCGTCACCGTGCGGCCGACCGGGCGGAGGAGCGGCCGGGGCTGGCCAAAGTCGGCCGGGGAGCCCGGGGCGCTCGAGGTGTCGGGGGGGCCGCGGTCAGCGGTGGGGCCTGCACCCCACTCGGCGGGGATGAATACCGCCGAGCATCATCCACGGGGGCGAATCCTGGTGGAGGCGGGGGGGAGCGCCACGCCGTGCCCTCGCGGCCGAACCGGACCGGGACGGGCCCCGCCGGATGGATACCGGGGGGGCGGGCGGGGCTGGGCACCGGGGCTCCGGGGCCCGGGTCCCTGGTGGTTGTGGGCTGGCGCGGGGGAGACCGGGCGGGCCCCTGGGCTGCGGATGGTGAGGGGGGGCGTGGAAGGGCCGGGCGGGCTCGGGGGCGAACCCCGAGAGGCCCCCGGGGCCCCGGCGAGGGCTCCCGAGGGCGGCCGTTCCTTGAGGGGGGGGGGGGGTTGCTCCCTGCCCGGGGGACGACGGGGGCCCCTCTTGAGCGAGGGGGGGGGAGGGCGTGTATCGCTCGGTGTAGGGCCATGTCGATTCATGGCCGCGCGGCATGGGACTATATCCCAAAACCTCCGCGCCGGAGTCCCTTTTTTTCGGGGGGGCTGAGGGGGGAGGGGGGGGCTGGCGGTTGTTGTGTGCACCCACCCATGCGCGGGGGGGTTGCCGTTGGGAGCTCCGTCCGGCTTGGCCGATAAAACCCGGTGGTGTCCCCTGGGCTCGTGGGCCCCTTCGAGGAAGAACCTCGGATTCGCCGGGGGGGACTCCGCTATATGGTATGGTATGGTATGGTATGGTATGGTATGGTATGGTATGGTATGGTATGATATGGTATGGTATGGTATGGTATGTTGTTGTTGTTGTTGTTGTGGCACCCAGCATGTGCCGGCGGGAGAAATTGCCAGACACGCTCTCCCTGGGCAGGGCGCAAGGGAGCAGTCGGCCGGCGTCACGCTGGCCGGGCGTGTGCCGACGACGAACGAGGGGGGGGGGGGGGGGGTTCCGCCTTCCGTCCGGGGGGGGGCGGGGCGCGCGTCGCTGTGAGAGGGTCCGCCTGCCCATGCGACCCTGGTTCCCTCCCCCGCCGTGGGGGGAGGGCGTGTGCTCCTGTGCGAAACGGAGGCGGGATGGGGGGCGGGATGGAGGGACCACCTGTCCGGGGACCTGCGGGGCCCCGGTTCCCCTTGCTTCCAGCCGCCACTCCCCCGCGACAGGGGAGGG
Source organism: Eutreptiella sp. 'Long Island Sound 2002' (assembly GCA_964036045.1). Classification (NCBI taxonomy): domain Eukaryota; phylum Euglenozoa; class Euglenophyceae; order Eutreptiales; family Eutreptiaceae; genus Eutreptiella; species Eutreptiella sp. 'Long Island Sound 2002'. The sequence continues at coordinate 34,484 of CAXIWF010001872.1, read as the reverse complement.
GGCTACGTCCTGTGCGGAGGTGGAGTTAGGGGGTGGAGGGGGCGGGGACTATGTATGGTCTATCCCTTGGTGCCCGTCTGGTGTCCCGTGTGCGGGAGGCCGCGCGACACGGCCGGCGGGGGAGTCCAGGCCTTGGCCGGGCGCGTGGGTAGCGGCGGGCGGCCGAGGCGGAGGCGGCGCCATGCAGTTGCGGGGCCCGTGGCGGTCGCGGGGCGGTGTGGGCGGACCGGCCGGCGGCTGGCGGTGGCCCTGAGAGCCCCCCTCCATGGGGTCGGCGGGCGCGCCGGGGGCACGTGCGCCGCGCAGGCCTGGCCGTGGGGGGCGCGTGTGCAAGGGCGTCGGCGCGCCCGATGCGGGCCACGCTGCGGGCCGCGGGACCAGCGGCAAGCTGGAAGCGTGGCGTGGGGGCCGAGGCCGGGGCCGGGCGCGTGGGTAGCGGCGGGCGGCCGAGGTGGAAGCGGCGCCATGCGGTTGCGTGGCCCGTGGCGGGCTCGGGGCGGCGCGGGCGGACCGGCCCGTGGTCGGCGGCGGCCCTGAGAGCCCCACTCCATGGGGTCGGCGGGCGCACCGGGGGCACGCGCGCCGCGCAGGCCAGGCTGCAGGGGGCGCGTGTGCAAGGGCGCCGGCGCGCGCGATGAGGGCCCCCTGTGGGCTGAGGGAGCAGCGGCAAGGGCGCAGCGCGGGGCTGCGCCGGGGCGCGGCATGGGGCCGCGCAGGGGCGCAGCAGCGTGGGGCCGCGCTGGGGCGTAGCGTGGGGCTGCGTAGGGGCTGCGCAGGGGCGCAGCGTGGTGCGGTGCAGGGGCGCAGCCGTGTGGGGCGGCGCAGGCGCGCGGCAGTGTGGGGCGGCGCAGGGGCGCGGCGCGGGGCTGCACAGGGGCGCCGCGTGGGGCTGCGTAGGGGCTGCGCAGGGGCGCAGCGTGGTGCGGTGCAGGGGCGCAGTAGTGTGGGGCTGAGCGGGGGCGCAGCAGCGTGCGGCTGCGCAGGGGCGCAGCGCGGGGCTGCGCAGGGGTGCAGCGTGCGGCCGCGCAGGGGTGCAGCGTGCGGCCGCGGAGGAGCGCGGCGTGGGGCCGCGTATGGGCGCGGCATGGGGCCGCGCAGGGGCGCGGCGCGGGGCTGCGCAGGGGCGCAACGTGGGGCTGCGCAGGGGCGCAGCGCGGGGCCGCGCATGGGCGGGGTACGGGGCCGTGCAGGGGCGCAGTACCGTGGGGCTGCGCAGGGGCGCAGCGTGGGGCGGCGCAGGGGCGCAGCAGCGCGGGGCTCAGCAGGGGCGCAGCGTGGGGCTGCGCAGAGGCGCAGCGCGCGGCTGAGCAGGGGCGTAACGTGGGGCTGCGCAGGGGCGTAACGTGGGGCTGCGCAGGGGCGCAGTAGTGTGGGGTTGCGCAGGGGCGCTGCGTGGGGCTGCGCTGGGGCGCAGCGCGGGGGTGGGCAGAGGCGCAGCGCGGGGCTGGGCCGGGGCGCAGCGTGGGGCCGCGCAGGAGTGCAGCGTGGGGCCGCGTATGCACGTGGCATGGGGCCGTGAAGGGGCGCGGCGTCGGGCCGCGCAGGAGTGCAGCGTCGGGCCGCGTATGGGCGTGGCATGGGGCCGTGAAGGGGCGCAGCGTGGGGCCGCGCAGGGGCGCAGCAGCGTGGGGCGGCGCAGGGGCGCAGCAGCGCGGCGCTGAGCAGGGGCGCAGCGTGGGGCTGCGCAGGGGCGCTGCGCGGGGCTGGGCAGGGGCGCAGCGCGGGGCTGGGCCGGGGCGCAGCGTGGGGCCGCGCAGGAGTGCAGCGTGGGGCCGCGTATGGGCGTGGCATGGGGCCGTGAAGGGGCGCAGCGTGGTGCCGCGCAGGAGTGCAGCGTGGGGCCGCGTATGGGCGTGGCATGGGGCCGTGAAGGGGCGCGGCGTGGGGCCGCGCAGGGGCGCAGCAGCGTGGGGCTGCGCAGGGGCGTAGCAGCGCGGGGCTGCGCCAGGGCGCATCGTGGGGTCGCGAATGGTGCGCAGCGGGGGGCTGCGTAGGGGCGCAGCTGCGTTGGGCTGCGTAGGGGCGCAGCGTGGGGCTGCGCGGGGGCGCGGCAAGGGGCCGTGCAAGGGCGCGGCGCGGGGCCGCGCAGGGGCGCAACAGCGTGGGGCTGCGCAGGGGCGCAGCTGCGTGGGGCTGCGCCGGGGCGTGGTATGGGGCCGTGAAGGGGCGCAGCAGCGTGGGGCCACGCAGGGGCGCAGCGTGGGGCTCCGTAGGGGCGCAGCGTGGTGCGGCGCAGGGGCGCAGCAGTGCGGGCCTGCGCAGGGGCGCAGCGTGGGCCTGCGCAGATGCGCAGCTCGGGGCTGCGCAGGGGCGCAGCAGCGTGGGGCCGCGCAGGGGAGCAGCCGCGTGGGGCTGTGCGGGGGCGCAGCGCGGGGCTGACAGGGGCACAGCGTGGGGCCGCGCAGGAGTGCAGCGTGGGGCCGCCTATGGGCGCGGCATGGGGCCGTGCACAGGCGCGGCGCGGGGCCGCGCAGGGGCGTAGCAGCGTGGGGCTGCGCAGGGGCGTAGCAGCGTGGGGCTGAGCAGGGGCGTAGCAGCGTGGGGCTGCGCCAGGGCGCAGCATGGGGCCGTGCAGGGGCGCCGCAGTGTGAGGCTGCGCAGGGGCGCAGCGTGGGGCTGCGTAGGGGCGTAACGGTTTGGGGCGTAGCAGTGCGGGGCTGCGCAGGGGCGCAGCGCAGGGTAGCGCAGGGGCGCAGCGCGGGGCTGGGCCGGGGCGCAGCGTGGGGCCGCGCAGGAGTGCAGCGTGGGGCCGCGTATGGGCGTGGCATGGGGCCGTGAAGGGGCGCAGCGTGGGGCCGCGCAAGAGTGCAGCGTGGGGCCGCGTATGGGCGTGGCATGGGGCCGTGAAGGGGCGCGGCGTGGGGCCGCGCAGGGGCGCAGCAGCGTGGGGCTGCGCAGGGGCGTAGCAGCGCGGGGCTGCGCCAGGGCGCATCGTGGGGTCGCGAATGGTGCGCAGCCGGGGGCTGCGTAGGGGCGCAGCTGCGTTGGGCTGCGTAGGGGCGCAGCGTGGGGCTGCGCGGGGGCGCGGCAAGGGGCCGTGCAAGGGCGCGGCGCGGGGCCGCGCAGGGGCGCAACAGCGTGGGGCTGCGCAGGGGCGCAGCTGCGTGGGGCTGCGCCGGGGCGTGGTATGGGGCCGTGAAGGGGCGCAGCAGCGTGGGGCCACGCAGGGGCGCAGCGTGGGGCTGCGTAGGGGCGCAGTGTGGTGCGGCGCAGGGGCGCAGCAGTGCGGGGCTGCGCAGGGGCGCAGCGTGAGCCTGCGCAGATGCGCAGCTCGGGGCTGCGCAGGGGCGCAGCAGCGTGGGGCCGCGCAGGGGAGCAGCCGCGTGGGGCTGTGCGGGGCCGCAGCGCGGGGCTGACAGGGGCGCAGCGTGGGGCCGCGCAGGAGTGCAGCGTGGGGCCGCCTATGGGCGCGGCATGGGGCCCTGCAGGGGCGCGGCGCGGGGCCGCGCAGGGGCGTAGCAGCGTGGGGCTGCGCAGGGGCGTAGCAGCGTGGGGCTGCGCAGGGGCGTAGCAGCGTGGGGCTGCGCCAGGGCGCAGCATGGGGCCGTGCAGGGGCGCCGCAGCGTGAGGCTGCGCAGGGGCGCAGCGTGGGGCTTCGTAGGGGCGTAACGGTTTGGGGCGTAGCAGTGCGGGGCTGCGCAGGGGCGCAGCGCAGGGTAGCGCAGGGGCGCAGTGTGGGGCCGCGCAGTGGCGAAGTGCGGGACTGCGCAGGGGCGCTCCGCGGGGTTGCGCAGGGGCGCAACAGCGTGGGGCCGCGCAGGGGCGCAGCAGCGTGGGGCTGCGCAGGGGCCAGCAGCGTGGGGCTGCGCAGGGGCGCAGTAGCGTGGGACTGTGCAGGGGCGCGGCAGCAAGGGCTGTGCAGCGGCGCAGCAGCGTGGGGCTGTGCAGGGGCGTAGCAGCGTGGACGCAGCAACCTGGGGCTGCGCAGGGGCACAGCAGCGTGGGGCTGCGCTGGAGCGCAGCGTGGGGCTCCGCACGGGCGTAGCAGCGTGGTGCTCCGTAGGGGCGCAGCAGCGCGGGGCTGCGCAGGGGCGTAGCGTGGGGCTGCGCTCGGGTTGTGCGTTGCGCAAAGGTGTAGTATGGGGTTGTGCAGGGGCGCAGCATGGGGCCGGGCAGGGGCGCAGCGTGGGGCTGCGCAGATGCGAAGCGCGGGGCTGTGCAGGGGCGCAGCAGCGTGGGGCCGCGCAGGGGAGCAGCCGCGTGGGGCTGTGCAGGGGCGCAGTTTGGGGTTGCGCAAGAGTGTAGCGTGGGGCCGCGTATGGGCGCGGCATGGGGCCGTGCAGGGGCGCGGCGCGGGGCCGCGCAGGGGCGTAGCAGCGTGGGGCTGCGCAGGGGCGTAGCAGCGTAGGGCTGCGCCGGGGCGCGGCATGGGGCCGTTCAGGGGCGCCGCAGCGTGGGGCTGCCCAAAGGCGCAGCGTGGGGCTGCGTAGGGGCGTAACGGTTTGGGGCGGCGCAGGGGCGTAGCAGTGCGGGGCTGCACAGGGGCGCAGCGCAGGGCTGCGCAGGGGCGCAGCGCGGGGTTGCGCAGGGGCGCAGCGCGGGGTTGCGCAGGGGCGCAGCAACGTGGGGCTGCGCAGGGGCACAGCAACGTGGGGCTGCGCAGGGGCGCAATAGCGTGGGGCGGCGCAGGGGCGCGGCAGCCAGGGTTGTGCAGGGGCGCAGCAGCGTGGGGCTGTGCAGGGGCGTAGCAGCGTGGACGCAGCAACCTAAGGCTGCGCAAGGGTGCAGTAGCGCGCGGCTGCGTAGGGGCGTAGCGTGGGGCTGCGCTCGGGTTGTGCGTTGCGCAAAGGTGTAGTATGGGGCTGTGCAGGGGCGCAGCGCGGGGCTGCGCAGGGGCGCAGCAGCGTGGTGCTGCACAGGGGTGCAGTATCGTGGGGCTGCGCAGAGCAGCTGTGTGGGGCGGCGCAGTGGTGGGGGGGCTGTGTAGGGGCGCAGCGGCATGGGGGTGCGCTGGGGCGCAGCGTATGGCTGTAGAGGGGCGCAGTGCGGGGCTGCGCAGGGGCGCAGCGTGGGGCTCCGCAGGGGCGCAGCGCGGAGCAGCCCAGGGGAGCAGCGTGGGGCCGTGGAGGGCGCAGCGTGGGGTTGCGCAGGGGCGCAGCAGCGTGGGGCTGCGCAGGGGCGCATCATGGGGCCGCATATGGGCGCGGCGCGGAGCTGCGCAGGGGCGCAACAGCGTGGGGCTGCGCAAAGGTTTTGTATGTGGCTGCGTAGGGGCGCAGCGTGGGGCTGCGCAGGGGCGCAGCAGCGTGGGGCCGCGCAGGGGCGCGGCAGTGTGGGCTGCGCGGGGGCGCAGTGGCGTGGGGTCGCGCAGGGGAGCAGCCGCGTGGGGCTCTGCAGGGGCGTAGCGCGGGACTGGGCAGGGGCGCAGCGTGGGGCCGCGCAGGAGTGCAGCGTGGGGCCGCGTATAGGCGCGGCATGGGGCTGTGCAGGGGCGCGGCGCGGGGCCGCGCAGGAGTGTAGCAGCGTGGGGCTGCGCAGTGGCGTAGCAGCGTGGGGCTGCGCCGGGGCGCGGCATGGGGCCGTGCAGGGGCGCCGCGGCGTGGGGCTACGCAGGGGCGCAGTAGTGTTGGGCGGCGCAGGGGCGTAGCAGTCCGGGGCTGCGCACGGGCGCAGCGCGGGGTTGCGCAGGGGCGCAGTGTGGGGCCGCGCAGGGGCGAAGCGCGGGGCTGCGCAAGGGCGCAGCGCGGGGTCGCGTAGGGGCGCAATAGCGTGGGGCTGCGCAGGGGCGCAGCAGCGTGGGGCTGCGCAGGGGCGCAGCAGCGTGGGGCCGCGCAGGGGCGCGGCAGCCAGGGCTGTGCAGGGGTGCAGCAGCGTGGGGCTGCGCAGCGGCGTAGCAGCGTGGGCGCAGCAACCTGGGGCTGCGCAGGGGCGCAGCAGCGTGGGGCTGCGCTGGAGTGCAGCGTGGGGCTGCGCAGGGGCGTAGCGTGGGGCTGCGCTCGGGTTGTGCGTTGCGCAAAGGTGTAGTAAGGGGCTGTGCAGGGGCGCAGCGTGGGGCTGCGCAGGGGCGCAGCAGCGTGGGGCTCCGCAGGGGTGCAGCAGCGTGGGGCTGCGCAGAGCAGCTGTGTGGGGCGGCGCAGTGGTGGGGGGGCTGTGTAGGGGCGCAGCGGCATGGGGGTGCGCTGGGGCGCAGCGTGTGGCTGTAGAAGGGGCGCAGTGCGGGGCTGCGCAGGGGCGCAGCGTGGGGCTGCGCAGGGGCGCAGCAGCGTGGGGCTGCGCACGGGCGCAACAGCGTGGGGCTGCGCAGGGGCGCAGCGGGGAGCAGCCCAGGGGAGCAGCGTGGGGCCGCGCAGGGGAGCAGCCCCACGCTGCCGCACCAATGCGCAGCCCCACGCTGCAGCGCCCCCGTGCGGCCCCGCGCTGCTGCGCCCCTGCACAGCCCTCACTGCTGCGCCCATGCGCGGCCCCACGCCACTGCGCCCCCGCGCAGCCCACAGTGCTGCGCCCCTGCGCAGCCCCACGCTGCTGCGCACCTGCACTGCCCCCCACCGCGCGCCCCTACGCAGCCACAGACAACACCTTTGCGCAGCCCCACGCTGCTGCGCCCCTGTGCAGCCCCACACTGCGCCCAAGCGCAGCCCCACGCTATTGCGCCCCTGCGCAGCTCCGCGCCGCGCCCATACGCGGCCCCATGATGCGCCCCTGCGCAGCCTCCCACCACTGCGCCGCCGCTCGCTGCGCCCGTGCGCAGCCACAGCGTGGGGCCGCGCAGGGGCGCGGCAGTGTGGGCTGCGCGGGGGCGCAGTGGCGTGGGGCTGCGCATGGGTGCGGCAGCGTGGGGATGCGAAGGGGCGCAGCGTGGGGCTGCGCATGGGCACGGCAGCATTCGGCTGTGCAGAGGCGCAGCAGCCTGGGGCCACGCAAGGGCGCAGCAGTGTGGGGCTGCGTAGGGGCGCAGCGGTGTGGGGCTGTCGTGCAGGGTAGAGGAAGGGGTGGCGTGAGGGCGGCGGGGGGTGTGGGGCCCTGCTCGACAGACAACGGTCCAGAGTTGGGCCCCTGGTGGGAGGCCGGGGGCGGCGTGGGGCGCGTGGGGGGCGTGCTGTGGGGTGGTGAGGAAGGCGCAGGGGAACTGAGGCCGGAAAGCCTGGGGATGGGGGCTGGGGCGCTGGTGGCGGGTTATCCCCGGCTGGGATGGCCGGGGTGCCCTGGGGTCCCATTGGGGCGGAGGCTCCCCACGTCGGCCGGGTGCGAAACCACGACCTGTGTTTCCGTCACCGAAGTTCTTAGGGTTCTACCCCAGGAACTTACCCGCCGCGGGGACTGTGGGCCGGGACGGCCAAGGGGGATGACAATAAAGAGGAAATGGGGGGCCAGGATGAGCCTGGCGGTCGGCACCTTCCCTCGGCCGGGGGGAGGCCGTTGCCCGGGGCTATTCCCTTCCTCCCGTGGCCGTGGTGCTGTGGTGGATGGTGGTGTGGCTACCCCCCAACGGGTGTCTGTGCCCGGTGCCGTGGGTACAGACCCCCGTCGGGGGCGGGTACGAAGCGCCCGGTCGCCTCGCCCCCCCTGCACAACAGCCCGCCAGGCGCCGATTGGCCTTTAGCGCCAGCTGTCGTGGGGGGGGGCGCTCGGGGCAGTGCGGGGCCCCTCCGTTCTCCTGGCGGCCCGCACTGCCCGTATAATGCAACAAGGGGCGGCGCGGGCTCATACCGCACGTGCGGGCCGCGCCGCCCCAGCCGGGGTGGGGGACAGGGGGGGGACAGGGGGGGGGGGGTCAGGGGGTCGCGGCAGGTGGATGGAGGGAGGCGGGGACTTGTACCGCGCACCGGCGGGCCCCACCACCCTCCAGTCGGGAGGCGCAGCTGCAGGGGTTCTGTGGGCCCCACCCGGGGGCCTTCAGCCCCCCCCGTGTGGTTCCGGTGTGGGGGAGGGGAGGCAAAGGCCACTCGCGGCCATGACACATGGTGCATGGGAAGGGAGGTATGACACATGCAACGCCATGATGCGTGTGGCAGGGGGAAGGGGTGCAAGGCCTGGACCCCCACCGCGTGCAGGGGGTCCTCTTGTTCGCAAGGCGGCCGTCCGTCGGCGGCTGCGGCAGCCCACCTCGGGGGCTTCGCTACCTGAGAGAGGAGGGGCGGGAGAGTGGGGGGGCGGTGGGGGCACGGCGTGCATGTTGGGGGGGGGGGGGTTGTGGGCTGGTGGGTGGGTGCGCGTGCGAGGGGGACGGGGGTGCGGTGAGCTCAGCCGCAGAGCGTCACCGTGCGGCCGACCGGGCGGAGGTGCGGCCGGGGCTGGCCAAAGTCGGCCGGGGAGCCCGGGGCGCTCGTGGTGTCGGGGGGGCCGCGGTCAGCGGTGGGGCCCGCACCCCGCTCGGCGGGGACGAATCCCGCCGAGCATCATCCACGGGGGCGAATCCTGGTGGAGGCGGGGGGGAGCGCCACGCCGTCCCCTCGCGGCCGAACCGGACCGGGACGGGCCCCGCCGGATGGATACCGGGGGGGCGGGCGGGGCTGGGCACCGGGGCTCCGGGGCCCGGGTCCTTGGTGGTTGTGGGCCGGCGCGGGGGAGACCGGGCAGGCCCCTGGGCTGCGGCTGGTGAGGGGGGGCGTGGAAGGGCCGGGCGGGCTCGGGGGCGAACCCCGAGAGGCCCCCGGGGGCTGGGCGAGGGCTCCCGAGGGCGGCCGTTCCTTGAGGGGGGGGGGGGGGGGTTGCTCCCTGCCCGGGGGAAACGGGGGCCCCTCTTGAGCGAGGGGGGGGGAGGGTGTGTATCGCCCGGTGTAGGGCCATGTCGATTCATGGCCGCGCGGCATGGGGCTATATCCCCAACCCTCCGCGCCGGAGTCCCTTTTTGGGGGGGGCTGGGGGTGGGGGGGGGCTGGCGGTTGTTGTGTGCTCCCTCCCTCGCGGTGGGGGCGGGGTTCGCCGGTGGGAGCTCCGTCCGGCTTGGCCGTAAAAACCCGTGGGTGCGGGTGGTGGTGACAGCATATGCTGCGCCTGTGGCGCGCGCGGGCTCAAGAAGATTGCGCCCTCACGGAGCGCCACGATGCGGCCGTGGAAGAGTGCGGACAGGGGGAGGGTCCACGGGGAGGCGCCGTGGAGCCCGCGGCGGGCTAGGCTGTCGGCCTCGGCGTTGAGAGTGGCGAGGTGGCTGGCGGAGCCGGAGTCGTGTTGTGCGGGAAGCCAGGCCTCGTGCATGCGGAAGGTGGCGGAGAGGAGGGCCGCTCGGTATGGGATGGAGAGGGCGGAGGAGGGGGGCGGGCCGCGGGTGAGGTCGCAGAGTTGGGAGGCGGTGGAGTCTGAGGCGAAGAGGGCTTCGCCGGACCAGCCGCGGAGGGCGAACATGGCGGCTATCTTGGCGATCCACTCGGCGTCGGTGGAGTGGCCGGCGAGGGCGTGGAGGCCAAGCCAGCCGCGGTAGAGAGTGCCGTGGTGGGGGTGCCAGAGGAGGAAGCCGGCGCCGAGGCGGGTGCCCTCTTGGCTTCCGTCGCATGCGACCACGACGTCGGGGAGGGAGCGGAGGGGGGCCAGTGAGCCGGTGTGGTGCTGCGGGGCGGGGCGCACGTTGGGGCAGGGGAGGAGGTGGACGGTGACGTCGAGGGGGGCGAGCGCCTGTGCCAGGGCGGGACCTTCGGTGAGCCAGGGGGTGGGGCGGCGCGGGGAGACGAGGGATGCCGTGGCGGCTACCGCGAGGGTGTTGGGGCCCCAGGAGGCGCGGAGGTAGGTTCGGAGGAGGTTGAGGCGGGCCCGGTACGCCAGGAGGGGGGCGCCGGGACCGCCCTGCTGGAGAAGGAGGTGGAGGAAGGCCGTGTGTGCCCAGGGGGGCAGACGGAAGGCATGGCGGTAGGCGTTGTTGATGGCGGTCTGATGGGGGCGGAAGGAGGGGGCGGGGATGAGGACGCCTGAGGTGACGTAGTCGAGGGGGGAGAGGCCGAAGGCGTGCAGGGAGCGGAGCCGGAGTATGGGGCAGGCCTCGCGGTTGCGGCTGGCCTTGCGCGCCCGGTCGAGGGACGCGCGGGATTTGTTGATGACGCGGAGGAGGGGTAGCTCGGGGAGGATGGGGATGCCGACGACCTCCGGGGGGGACGGTGGAGGTGGTGCCGGTGTGTTGTGGGACGTCGGCGGTGACGAGGGTGGGCCGGCCTGGGCGGGAATCGATGAGGGAGAATTCCCGCTTGTCAGGGTGGATGATGCGGCCGGCACGGCGAGAGCACTCGCGGCAGTCGGTGGCCATGGCTGCCACGTCCGTGAGGGAGGGGGTGATGAAGCGGCGGTCATCGCTGTACGAGAGGTGGGTGGCGGGGAGGGACGCGGTGTGGCCGGGGATGGTGAGGGGGAGGGTGATGGAAGTGTTGGGGCGCATGGCCCTGGTGATCACCAGGCTGGGTGCTTGGTAGTGGAAGCTGGGCGAACCCGTCGCCTTGGTTGCCCCCCTCCTCGGTGCTGAAGGGGTGGGCGAACCCTTCGCGGGTGGCCACGCGGATGACCAGGCGGCTGTAGAAGCCGTCTGCCCAGGGGCCGAAGTCCCACGTGGCGCGGAGGTGGGAGCAGAGGCGGGAGTTGTCCTGGCGAAGCACCCTGAGGTACGCGTCAGACTCGTCCCAGTCGCAGAAGGCGCAGGTGCCGTGGGTGGAGAGGGCTGTGTATGTGGCGGCGCGGGCTATGAGGGCGAGGCCCAGGGCGGAGTGGCCCGGGCGGTAGGCGAAGGAGGCGGGGTCGCAGGTGGAGGTGAGCTCGAGGTCGGCGGCTAGGCGGGTCGTGGCGATGCCGGAGGCTGCGCCGGAGACGCCCGACTCCACGTCGACGGGGCGGAAGGAGCGTGTGAGGTGTCGGGGGAGGGGTTTGGTAGGCTTCCCCTTGTAGAGGCCGTAGCGGACGGTCTCGTTGGAGACGCCTGGGGTGGCGGACTCAAGTTGGAGGAGGAGGTGAAGCAGCCCGAGGTGAACGCCCCCGCCGCTGCGGAAGAGCGCTGCGCGTGCCATGTTGTCAGTGGACACGGCGAGGGAGCGCTTGCCCATGCGGCGGTGGGCCAGGGAGGCGGTGGTGATGAGGGGGGAGGACTTGCGGGCGAGGGCGTACACCTGGAGGGAGGCGGGAGACTCTGGTAGGGCGTTCGCGCAAAGGGCGTCGCGGAGGAGGGGGAGAGTGAGGTCGGTGGGCGGGTGCTGGAGGGGGAGCCAGGGGTCTGGGGTGCAGCGGGCGGAGAAGAAGGCGTGGTCCACGGAGACGTGCCGGTTGGCGGTTTGGGATCGGGATTGAGCCGTGACTTCGGCGAGCCGTTCCTCGCGAGTTGCGAGGGTGGCTCCCGGCCGGGGGAGGATGCCGTGGAATGGCTCCAGGGGTGGGGAGGGTAGTCGGAGGACGGTGCGCGTGGCGGAGGTGATGGAGGGGGAGGAGAGGATGGCCGCGCGAGAGACGTGGCCGCGGGCGGCCGACGCCTCCCGGAGGGCAGAGGACTGGGCGGCTAGGTCGTGGGAGGAGAGGGGAAAGCTGAACCGCGCCAGGTAACGTAGTAGGGTGGGGGTGTCGGGTGGGTGCGGGAGCAGGTGGTGCGCGATGAAGTGGTGGGCGGCGATGTAGTGGTCGGGGAGGGAGGGGGAAAGGGAGAGCCAGCCCCACGCCACGTCAAGGGCGGCTGAGAGGGAGTCCATGTCCTGGAGGGACGCCAGGCGCCATCGGAACAGACGCCAAGAGTGGGCGTCGCAGGAGCGGTGGTGCACGGTGACCTGCGCCAGCACCATGGCGTGCGAGGTGTGGTAGGGGAGGACGTGGTGAGCGTGGGAGGCGATGGGTCCGGAGGCGAAGATGTGGTCGATGGCAGTGGACCGGGGGGAGCCGTGGCGGGTGGTGAAGTTGGTGGGAGTGGCAGGGGGGATCAGGCGGTGCCAGGCCGAGAGTGGGCCCATGGCTCCGAGCGCGGAGGCCAGGGGGGTGCCCGGGGCGCCTGTGCTGTTGAGGTCACCTAGGAGGACGCATAGGTCGGGACGCATGCGGGTGCGGAGGTGGTTCATGAGTTTGACCTCGGACACCCACTCGGAGTACAAGAGGCGCGGGGGGAGGTGGGCGTTGAACAGGAAGGCGCGGCCCCCGAGTGAGAGAGGGACTGCGGAGGCAATCCAGTGCGGGCCGTCGTAGACGAGGTCGGCGGGCTGGTAGGGGGCGCGGAGGGACCGGAGCCAGGCCGTGCGGAGGCCCGAGCCCTGGCCCGACGCGGTGCTGTAGTGGGCCTCGTACCGCGGAGGGAGGGCGAGGCGGGCTGCGGCCAAGTCCCAGAGTTCCTGTTCGGCGACCACGTCAGGGGAGAGGGCCTCGAGCCAGGTGCGAGCGAGGGAGACTTGGCCGGTGATGCCGCCCCAGTTGTTGGTGAGGAAGGTGAAGGCTGTGTCGCAGAGGGGGGTGGACGCTTGGTCGCGGGGGTCGGGGAGGGAGAGGACGAAGGCGGGGGTCGGCTGGAGGAGGGGGTCCGGAGGGGGGGCGCAGGGGGTGGCCCAGGGGATGGCTGAGACGGGGACGGCCCCGGGCAGTAGTATGCCCTGGAAGCCCACCACACAGCGGGCGGCGGTGTCCCGAGTGCATATGGGCGGGGCCTTATGGGGGGAGGCGCAGAAGCAGTGAGGCCAGTGGTCGGTGGGGGATGTGGGGAGGTCAACGAAGGCGGAGTGAGGCCTTGGGCGGCCACAGTCGGGGCAGGCCGAGGAGGCGACGAGTGGGGCGTCGGGGAGAGCCGGGTGGAGCCTCCACGCTGAGGCCGGGCCCGACGAGCGGGCGTACGCTGGGGACGGGGGGAGGGGGACCGGAGGCAAGTGGGTGGTGTCCCAGTAGGCGGTCCACTTGGTGTCCACGTGCAGGGGCGGGGTGATCCAGAAGGAGGGGTCGTGACGTTGGCGGGGGAAGGAGGCGAGCCAGCCGCACACTGAGGGGAGGGCGGAGGCGAGGAGCGAGGGGGGTAGCGACGAGGCGGTCTGGGCGGCGCGCAGAAGGTCGCGAGGGGGGCCCAGGGGGAGGGGGGCGGTTGGGGGGTGCTGGAGGGGGAGAAGGTCCGCAGAGTGTGTGAACCCGGGGCAGTGCGTGAGGGTCGGGCGCCGCAGTGTGCTGCAGTGGAGGCACATACGCGGGGCGGAGGTGGGTGGTGGGGTGGGCGTGCGGGGGGGAGACACTCGGGCGTAGGGCTAGGGACAGGGGCCCAGACCGCGAAGGAGGTCCGCCCCGGCGCGGCAGGCGTCGGGCGGGTGGGGGTAACGGGCGGCGAGGAAGGCTGCCCAGGCCAGGGTTGGGAGGTTGGGTGCGCTGGAGGCGGGGAGAGTGTCCGGCACGGCGAGTCAGTTGTGCCTGCGGGCGCTGGGGAACATGGCGCCGCGGACTGCTATGCCAGACGTGGGGGCCGAGGGCGTTGTGCGGCCGTGGTGCCTCGGGGAGCGTCGGGGGGAGGAACGGGGGGGTGATTGCTGGCGGCTGCGTTTGGCAGGGCGGGGCTGAGAGTCGCCTGGGACGGGCGGTCGGTGGGAGGGGGGGGTGTTGAGTGTGGCGGCGGGGGCGTGCCAGGGTTGCCCGTCGTCCCGCCTGCCTTGGACTGTGAGGGACCAGCCTTCGCTGTGCTGGATGACGCGACTGGGCAGAGAGGCGAAAAGGGAGGCGTGTAGGGCGGGGGTGATGGACGCGAACCCGTGTCCGCGGCGGGCATCGGCGTCAGTGACGTACACGACGGTCTGCAGGTTGTGGGTGAGGGTGACTGCCATGGAGGCGTGTGGGCCCAGGCGGAGGCCAGAGACGTGGACGATGTCGGATGCGGCCCGAGAGGAGCCGACGGGGGCGAAGGTGGGGACTGAGGAGGCGGGGGTGGCGCCGGTGGTGGGGGGTGCGGGGGCTCCCGGGGGGAGGGGTTGGCTGAGGAGGGGTGGGGCGGAGAGTGGCGCGGGCGGGGCGGTGGCGCCTGGGGCCTGCAAGGAGGGTGCTAGGGGGGCGGAGGAGCCCAGGCGGAACCAGTCCAGGTCTGCCGTGCAGCGGGGGGGGAGGGCAGCTTTGGTGTAGGAGATGAGCTCCTGGAACTGGGCCGGGGTGGAAAGGCGGCCGCACAGGCGTGCGATGGCTGCGCGGAGGGTGTTGGCGGAGGAGACGTGTTGGAGGTCGTGGTAGGCCTCTATGGGGAAGGAGGGGGCGTTGGCGATGGTGAAGGCCGCCGTCAGCCAGGGCGTGTCGGTATGTGCTTGCGTAGCGGTGATGAGGGGCTGGATGGCCTGGAGCGCAGGCAGGGAGGCCGCAGAGGAGGCGGCGGCTCCGTACCGCTGGGAAACCGGGGTGAGGAGCTTGTTGAGGTGGAGGCGGAGTGTGGGTTTGTGGAGGTCGGGGCAGGAGTGCCAGGCCCCCTTGGCGGCGAGTACCAAGCTGGCGGTGGACGTGGAGACCGAGAGGTGCTGTACGGTCCTGGCTGGCAGGTGGTAGTTCTTGCCCATGGCCACAATGCACATGGCCGTGTGGTGGGCGTCGACCTCGGGGACTGAGGAGAGGCCGTCGAGCAAGGACAACGTGTCCTGGGAGCTCGGGGCTTGGCCGGCCTGGAAGAGAGTCTCCCAGTCTGACGGGGCCTTGCGGGCGGCTGAGGCAGTTGGGGGCGGGGGGGAAGTAGGGACGGGGGCTGTGGGGCGTTGGGGGGGGCGGGGGCGGGGGCGGGTCGGGGACATCGGGGGCTGCTGGGGGGTCGTCCGCCTGCGATTCTTAATGGCGCTTTGCGTTAACCAAAAGGACGTGCATTAGTACCCTGCTATGCTAGTGGAGCGGTAAGGTGTTCGGGGACATTTGAGAGAGAGAGAGAGAGAGAGAGAGAGAGAGAGAGAGAGAGAGAGAGAGAGAGAGAGAGAGAGAGAGAGAGAGAGAGAGAGAGAGAGAGAGATGTGGAGGGAGGGAGGGAGGGAGGGAGAGAGAGAGAGAGAGAGAGGCCCTCCATTTTCTTTTGGGCTTGGTGCACTTTGACTTTGTTACATCATGTGTCGTTTTCTAATTGTTTCTATGAGCTCTTCATGGCCGACGTTCCGACAATGACTTCCTTGCTGTAGCATGCTCGTGCTGAAGTCCGAAGAATGGCGTTGCAAGGGCAACGAATCCTTCCGGTCGCGGCGGGCGGCTGCGGTGATGGCGGTGGAGATGTTGGGGGTGCGAATTGAACCATCGTCTTTCCGATGGTTCAACTCGGTGTACCACCGTTGGGCTGACAGGGGGCAAGGGGCGGGGACTCGGACCTGGGCGCTGGCGGGGTCGAAGACGCAGCTGAGGGGGGGGCAGGCCAGCCGGGAGCCGGTTTGCTGGGCCGCCCAGGTCGCCAGCCAGTCGAGAAGGGCGACCCGGGCGACCTTGGGCTTGATGGCCTCCTCGAAGGCGAGGAGGTCAAGGAGGCGGCGGAAGGGGATGGTGGGGGAGAGGTCGGGGGAGAAGGGGGAAATGTGGGCGAGGGCGGCTGAGGCGAGAGTGGCCTGGTCGAGGGTGGAGGCCCGGGCGCCCCAGTCGATGAGGGCGCTCATGCAGGAGGCGTAGGGGAGCCACGAGGCGTCGTGGTGCGTGGTGAGGAGGGAGATCTCGTTCTCGGTGAGCTGCTCGGTGAAGGCGAACCACCAGAGGAGGGGGCTGGCCTCGATGGGGGAGCCGGCAAGGGGGATGGAGAGGACGTCTACATTTGCCGGCATGTGGCGTGCGGAGGCGAGTAGGCGTGGGGGTTGGTGTGAGTCCAGGGTGATGGACAGGAGGGGCCAGGCGTCGGCCGCCGTCAGCTGTTCGCGCTGGAGGTTGGGGGACAGAGTATGAGAATGGGTGTGCCATGGTGCTTGTGGGGAGCGGAGCAAGGGAGGGTCCGGCACACGGCGTGCCGGGGGGTGGGAGGACCTGTGACGGCTGTGGGCGCTGGCTGTGGTGCGGGATTGGGGAGGGAGGGGTGGGTCGGGGCAGGCGGGCGGGGGGAAGGAATAAGCCGAGGCAAGCGCTCAGGGCCCGGAGGCTCCGGCATGCAGAGCGAACAGTGCTACCGGCAGTGGCGCAAAGTAAGAAGGGGGGGGGGGCGCTGGTGGGTCTGGCGTGGGTGGGGGCTGTCGGTGGGCGTGGCGTTTGTTGCGCGGTGGTACCGGGCGTGGGTGGCTGTTGGGTGTGGCGTCAGGTGGGTGGGAGGACGGTGGGGGGCGTGTGCCGGGGGCGTGAGCCGGGGGTGGGGCGGGGCGGGCAGGTGGGGGGCAGAAAAAAAGCCGAGGCAAGCGCTCGAGGCCCGTAGGCTCCGGCATGCAGGCGAACGGTGCTACCGGGAGTGGCGCAAAGCAAGAAGGGGGGGGGGGGGGGGGGGCTGGTGGGTCCGGCGTGGGTCGGGGCTGTCGCTGGGCGTGGCGTTTGTCGCGCGGTGGTGACGGCTGGGGGCGAGGGATGGGGGGTGCGTCTGGTGAGGGGAGGGGTGTCCGGTGCGGCGTGTCAGGGGTGTCGGGTGTGGGTGCTCGACTGATTTCGGTCCAGAGCTGGGCTCTGGGGGAGTGGTGGTGTGTGGCGGTGGTGGGCGCGTCCTGCTACCGGAGTCCTACTACGAGGAAGCGATGAGGACGTAGACTGCATGGGAACTGAGGCCAGAGAGCCTGGGGCGGCGGCATGGGGCGCTGGCGGCGGGTTATCCCCGGCTGGGATGGCCAGGGTGCCCTGGGGTCCCGTGGGGGCGGAGGCTCCCCACGTCGGCCGGGTGCCAAACCACGACCTGTTTTTCCGTCACCGAAGTTCTTAGGTTTCTACCCCAGGAACTTACGCGCCGCGCGGACTGTGGGCCGGGACGGCCAAAGGTGATGATCATGAAGAGGAAGTGGGGGGCCAGGATGAGCCTGGCGGTCGGCACCTTCCCTCGGCCTGGGGGAGGCCGTTGCCCGGGGCTATTACCTCTCCCTTGTGCCCGCGGTGTTGGGTGGTGGTGTGGTACCCCCCAACGGGTGTGTGTGCCCGGTGCCGTGGGTACAGACCCCCGTTGGGGGCGGGTACGAAGCGCCCGGTCGCCTCGCCCCCCCTGCACAACAGCCCGCCAGGCGCGCCCAGGCCTCTAGCGCCAGCTGGTGTGGGGGGGGGGGGCGCTTGGGGCAGTGCGGGGCCCCTCCGCACTCCTGGCGGCCCGCACTGCCTGTATAACGAAACAAGGGCGACGCGGGCTCGAACCGCACGTGCGGGCCGCGCCGCCCCAGCCGGGGTGGGGGACAAGGGGGGGGACTGGGTTCCGTGTCAGGTGGGACCGCTCACCGGCTGGCCCCACTACCCTCCACGTTGGAGTCACAGCGAAGGGGTTCTTGGGGCCCCGCCCAGGGTTCTTGGGTCCCCGCCGAGGGTTCTGGGGGCCCCACCCAGGGGCCGTTGGCCCCCCCCGTTCGGTCACTGTGTGCGAGTCATGGGTGGTGGGGAAGGGCAAAGGCCACTTGCGGCCATGACACATGATGCATAGGGAGGGAGGTATGACTCATGCAACGCCATGTTGCGCGCAGCAGGGGGAAGGGGGGCAAGGCCTAGATCCCCACCGCGTATGGGGGGTCGGCGGCTGCGGTAGCTCACCTCGCTGGCGTCGGCAACCTGAGAGAGAAGGAGCGGGGTGTGGAGGGTAGGCGGGGGCATGGTGGGCACGCGGGGCGGGGGGGGGTTGTGGGCTGGCGGGTGGGCGCGCGCGCGAGGGGGTGGGGACGTGGTGAGCCCAACCGCGAGCGTCACCGTGTGGCTGACCGGGGCAGAGGAGCGGCCGGGGTTGGCCAAAGTCGGCCGGGGACCCCGGGGCGTTCGTGGTGCTGGGGGCCGCGGTCAGCGGTGGGGCCCGCACCCCGCTCGGCGGGGACGAATCCCGCCAAGCATCATCCACGGGGGCGAGCCCTGGTGGAGGCGGGGGGAGTGCCGCTTCGAACCCTTGCGGCTGAACCGGACCGGGACGGGCCCCGCCGGATGGATACCGGGGGGGCGGGCGGGGCTGGGCACCGGGGCTCTGTGGCCCGGGTCCCTGGCGGTCGTGGGCCGGCGCGGGGGAGACCGGGCGGGCCCTGGGCTGCGGCTGGTGAGGGGGGGCGTGGAAGGGCCGGGCGGGCTCAGGGGCGAACCCCGAGAGGCCCCCGGTGGCTGGGCGAGGGCTCCCGAGGGCGGCCGTTCCTTAGGAGGAGGGGGGGGGGGGGGGCTGGCTTCCTGCCTGGGGAACGACGGGGGCCCCTCTTGAGCGAGGGGGGGGTGGGCGTGTATTGCCCGGTGTAGGGCCATGCGGATTCATGGCCGCGCGGCATGGGACTATATCCCCAACCCTCTGCGCCGGAGTCCCTTTGTGGGGGGGTCGTGAGGGGGGGGGGTGCTGGCCGTTGTGGTGTGCACCCACCCACGTGGGGGGGGGTTGCCGGTGGGAGCCTCGTCCGGCTTGGCCGAAAAAAACCCGGTGGCGTCCCCTGGGCTCGTGGGCCCCTACGAGGAAGAAGCTCGGATTCGCCGGGGGGGACTCCGCTAGATGGTATGGTCTGGTATGGTATGGTATGGTATGGTATGGTATGGTATGGTATGGTATGGTATGGTATGGTATGTAGTTGTTGTTGTTGTTGTTGTGGCACCCAGCACGTGCCGGCGGGAGAAATTGCCAGACACGCTCTCTTGGGGCAGGGCGCAAGGGAGCAGTCGGCCGGCGTCACGCTGGCCGGGCGTGTGCCGACAACGACCGAGGGGGGGGGGGGGGTTCCGCCTTCTGTCTGTGGGGGGGAGGGGGCGCGTGTCGCTGTGAGAGGGACCACCTGCCCATGCGACCCTGGTTCCCTCCCCCGCCGTGGGGGGAGGGCGTGCGCACCTGTGCGATAGGGAGGCGGGATGGGGGGCGGAATGGAGGGACCACCTGTCCGGGGACCTGCGGGGCCCCGGTTCCCCTTGCTCCCAGCCGCCACTCCCCCGCGACGGGGGAGGGGGCTACGTCCTGTGCGGAGGTGGAGTAAGGGGGTGGAGGGGGCGGGGACTACGTATGGTCTGTCCCCTGGTGCCCGTCCCTGTGTCCCGTGTGTGGGAGGCGCGCGGCACGGCCGGCGGGGGGGTCCAAGCCTGGGCCGGGCGCGTGGGTAGCGGCGGGCGGCCGAGGCGGAGGCGGCGCCTTGCGGGTGCGGGGCCCGTGGCGGTCGCGGGGCGGTGTGGGCGGACCGGCCGGCGGCCGGCGGTGGCCCTGAGAGCCCCACTCCATGGGGTCGGCGGGCGCGCCGGGGGCACGCGCGCCGCGCAGGTCTGGCCGTGGGGGGCGCGTGTGCAAGGGCGTCGGCGCGCCCGATGCGGGCCTCACTGCGGGCCGCGGGACCAGCGGCAAGCTGGAAGCGTGGCATGGGGGCCGAGGCCGGGGCCGGGCGCGTGGGTAGCGGCGGGCGGCCGAGACGGAAGCGGCGCCATGCGGGTGCGGGGCCGGTGGCGGCCGCGGGGCGGCGCGGGCGGACCGGCCGGTGGCCGGCGGCGGCCCTCATAGCCCCACTCCATGGGGTCGGCGGGCGCGCCGGGGGCACGCGCGCCGCGCAGGCCAGGTTGCGGGGGGCGCGTGTGCAAGGGCGCCGGCGCGCCCGATGAGGGCCCCTCTGCGGGCTGCGGGACCAGCGGCAAGGGCGCAGCGTGGAGCGTCACCGTGCGGCCGACCGGGCTGAGGAGCGGCCGGTGCTGGCCATAGTCGGCCGGGGAGCCCGGGGCGCTCGGGGTGTCGGGGGGGGCGCGGTCAGCGGTGGGGCCCGCACCCCGCTCGGCGGGGACGAATCCCGCCGAGCATCATCCACGGGGGCGAATCCTTGTGGAGGCGGGGGGGAGCGCCACGCCGTCCCTTCGCGGCCGAACCGGAACGCGACGGGCCCCGCCGGATGGATACCGGGGGGGCGGGCGGGGCTGGGCACCGGGGCTCCGGGGCCCGGGTCCCTGGTGGTTGTGGGCCGGCGCGAGGGAGACCGGGCGGGCCCCTGGGCTGCGGCTGGTGAGGGGGGGGCGTGGAAGGGCCTCACTGCGGGCCGCGGGACCAGTGGCAAGCTGGAAGCGTGGCCTGGGGGCCGAGGCCGGGGCCGGGCGCGTGGGTAGCGGCGGGCGGCTGAGGCGGAAGCGGCGCCATGCGGGTGCAGGGCCGGTGGCGGCCGCGGGGCGGCGCGGGCGGACCGGCCGGTGGTCGCGGCGGCCCTGAGAGCCCCACTCCATGGGGTCGGCGGGCGCGCTGGGGGCACGCACGCCGCGCAGGCCAGGCTGCGGGGGGCGCGTGTGCAAGGGCGCCGGCGCGCCCGATGAGGGCCCCTCTGTGGGCTGCGGGACCAGCGGCAAGGGCGCAGCGTGGAGCGTCACCGTGCGGCCGACCGGGCGGAGGAGCGCCCGGGGCTGGCCATAGTCGGCCGGGGAGCCCGGGGCGCTCGGGGTGTCGGGGGGGGCGCGGTCAGCGGTGGGGCCCGCACCCCGCTCGGCGGGGACGAATCCCGTCGAGCATCATCCACCGGGGCGAATCCTGCTGGAGGCGGGGGGGAGCGCCACGCCGTCCCCTCGCGGCCGAACCGGACCGGGACGGGCCCCGCCGGATGGATACCGGGGGGGCGGGCGGGGCTGGGCACCGGGGCTCCGGGGCCCGGGTCCCTGGTGGTTGTGGGCCGGCGCGGGGGAGACCGGGCGGGCCCCTGGGCTGCGGCTGGTGAGGGGGGGGGCGTGGAAGGGCCTCACTGCGGGCCGCGGGACCAGTGGCAAGCTGGAAGCGTGGCCTGGGGGCCGAGGCCGGGGCCGGGCGCGTGGGTAGCGGCGGGCGGCTGAGGCGGAAGCGGCGCCATGCGGGTGCAGGGCCGGTGGCGGCCGCGGGGCGGCGCGGGCGGACCGGCCGGTGGTCGGCGGCGGCCCTGAGAGCCCCACTCCATGGGGTCGGCGGGCGCGCCTGGGGCACGCGCGCCGCGCAGGCCAGGCTGCGTAGGGCGCGTGTGCAAGGGCGCCGGCGCGCCCGATGAGGGCCCCTCTGTGGGCTGCGGGACCAACGGCGTAGCGTGGGGCTGCGCCGGGGCGCGGCATGGGGCCGCGCAGGGGAGCAGCGTGGGGCTGCGTAGGGGCGCAGCGTGGCGCGGTGCAGGGGCGCAGCCGTGTGGGGCTGCGCAGGGGCGCAGCGTGGGGCTGCGTAGGGGCTGTGCAGGGGCGCAGCGTGGTGCGGCGCAGGGGCGCAGCAGTGTGGGCGTGGGGGGCGTGCCGTGGGGTCGTGTGGGGGTGTGGCCTGCTACCTAGCCTTTCTCTACGAGGATGTGGCGAGGAAGACGCAGGGGAACTGAGGCCGGAAAGCCTGGGGATGGGGGCTGGGGCGCCGGCGGCGGGTTATCCCCGGCTGGGATGGCCGGGGTGCCGTGGGGTCCCGTGGGGGCGCAGGCTCCCCACGTCGGCCGGGTGCGAAGCCACGACCTGTGTTTCCGTCACCGAAGTTCTTAGGGTTCTACCTCAGGAACTTACCCGCCGCGGGGACTGTGGGCCGGGACGGCCAAGGGGGATGACAATGAAGAGGAAATGGGGGCCCAGGGTGAGCCCGGCGGTCGGCACCTTCCCTCGGCCCGGGGGAGGCCGTTGCCCGGGGCTATTCCCTTCCTCCCGTGGCCGTGGTGCTGTGGTGGGTGGTGGTGTGGCTACCCCCCAACGGGTGTCTGTGCCCGGTGCCGTGGGTACAGACCCCCGTTGGGGGCGGGTACGAAGCGCCCGGTCGCCTCGCCCCCCCTGCACAACAGCCCGCCAGGCGCCGGTTGGCCTTTAGCGCCAGCTGCCGTGGGGGGGGGGGCGCTCGGGGCTGTGCGGGGCCCCTCCGCTCTCCTGGCGGCCTGCACTGCCCGTATAATGCAACAACGGGCGGCGCGGGCTCGAACCGCACGCGCGGGCCGCGCCGCCCCAGCCGGGGTGGCGGACAGCGGGGGGAGGGGGGGGGGGGGGGGGGTTAGGGGGTCGCGGCAGGTGGATGGAGGGTGGTGGGGGCCCGTACCGCGCACCGGCGGGCCCCACCACCCTCTAGTCGGGAGGCGCAGCTGCAGGGGTTCTGGGGGCCCCACCCAGGGGCCTTCGCCCCCCCCCCGTGCGGTTTCGGTGTGGGGGAGGGGAGGCAAAGGCCACTCGCGGCCATGACACATGGTGCGTAGGGAGGGAGGTATGACACATGCAACGCCATGATGCGTGTGGCAGGGGGAAGGGGTGCAAGGCCTGGACCCCCACCGCGTGCGGGGGGTCCACGAAGATGCAGTACTGGCAATATAGTACATTACTGCACTGGTAGGTAGGTAGGTAATACTAGCAGGCAAATACAGTTACGTGTAGTACGGGTACCTATACTGCATTTCCTGTGCATGGCTGTGCCTGGGGGTAGGGGCAGGGGTAGGGGGGGGAGGGAGGTCCACCTGTGCGGGGCACCGTCGGGGCTCCCGCTCCCCTGGCTCTGTGAGTGGAAGTACCTGCAGATGTGCAGCGGGGGGGGGGGGGGGCGGGAGGGGAGGGGTCACGGAGATACAGTACTGGCAATACAATATACACCTTTGTCCTGGTAGGTAGGTAGGTAATACTAGCAGGCAAAGTACAGTTACGTGTAGTACAGCTACCTATACTGTGTTACCTGTGTTGGGGGCACGAGGGGAGGGAAGGGATTCGAACCCGCGACTGCCATTCAGCAGCTCATGGGGTTTACCGCTCGACCACTCGGCCGGCGGTGTAATGGGGCGGGTTGGGGGGGCGAGGGGGGGAGTGCAGCCGTGGGATCGCCCACTGGCGCCGCAGGGGAAGAGAGGGGGAAGGAGTGCAGCCGTGGGATCGCCCACAGGCGCTGCTTGGGAAGGGGGGGGGGGGTGGATTGCAGCCGTGGGATCGCCCACGGGCGCCGCAGGAGAGGGGGGAAGGTGGAGCGTAGCCGTGGGATCGCCCACTGGCGCTCCTGGGGGAGGGTGGAGGGTAGGAGGGCAGCCGTGGGACGGCCCACTGGCGCTGCCAAGGAAGGGAGGTGTGAGAGGGGCAGGGGCTTGGGGGCAGGGGGCAGGGGGGTGGACCACCTGCGCGGGGCACCTTTAGGGTTCCCGCTCCTCTTGTCACATGAGGTGACGCACCTGCAGACGTGCAGCACACGGCGGGAGGGGAGAGGACACGGGGATATAGTACGGGCTATGCAATACACACCATTGTGCAGGTAGACAGGTAGGTAATACTAGCAGGCAAATAATAAAAAGTCAGTAGTCCGTAGCTTCAGGGGGGTGAGTGAGGGCTCCGCCAGATTGCTGGCTGCCTAGCCCGGGGTGAGTGAGGGCTCCGCCAAACTGCCAGCTGTCGAGCCTGGGGGTAGGGGCAGGGGCAGGGGCAGGGGGGAGGGAGGTCCACCTGTGCGGGGCACCGTCGGGGCTCCCGCTCCCTTGGTTCTGTGAGTGGAAGTACCTGCAGATGTGCAGCGGGGGGGGGGGGGGAGGGGAGGGGTCACGGAGATACAGTAGTGGCAATACAATATACACCTTTGCACCGGTAGGTAGGTAGGTAATATTAGCAGGCAAAGTACAGTTACGTGTAGTACAGCTACCTATACTGTGTTACCTGTGTTGGGGGCACGAGGGGAGGGAAGGGATTCCAACCTGCGACTGCCATTCAGGCGCCCATGGGGTTTACCGCTCGACCATTCGGCCGGCGGTGTAATGGGGCGGGTTGGGGGGGCGAGGGGGGGAGTGTAGCCGTGGGATCGCCCACCGGCGCCGCAGGGGAAGAGAGGGGGAAGGAGTGCAGCCGTGGGATCGCCCATAGGCGCTGCTTGGGAAGGGGGGGGGGGGCTGGATTGCAGCCGTGGGATCGCCCACGGGCGCCGCAGGAGAGAGGGGAAGGTGGAGCGCAGCCGTGGGATCGCCCACTGGCGCTCCCGGGGGAGGGTGGAGGGTAGGAGGGCAGCCGTGGGACGGCCCACTGGCGCTGCCAAGGAAGGGAGGTGTGTGAGGGGCAGGGGGCAGGGGCAGGGGGTAGAGGGGAGGACCACCTGTGCGGGGCACCTTTAGGGTTGCCGCTCCCCGTGACACATGAAGTGACGCACCCGCAGACGTGCAGCAGACGGCGGGAGGGGAGGGGACACCTCGATACAGAACTGGCTATGCAATACACACCATTGTGCAGGTAGACAGGTAGGTAATACTAGCAGGCAAATAATAAAAAAGTCAGTAGTCCTCTGGTCCA
The DNA here is from genome assembly GCA_964036045.1 of Eutreptiella sp. 'Long Island Sound 2002'. Lineage (NCBI taxonomy): Eukaryota > Euglenozoa > Euglenophyceae > Eutreptiales > Eutreptiaceae > Eutreptiella > Eutreptiella sp. 'Long Island Sound 2002'. The sequence goes on along the minus strand of CAXIWF010001872.1, from coordinate 10,400 downwards.
GGGGGGTGAGTGAGGGCCCCGCCAGATCGCTGGCTGCCTAGCCCGGGGTGAGTGAGGGCTCCGCCAGACTGCCAGCTGTCGAGCCTGGGGGTAGGGGCAGGGGTAGGGGGGGGAGGGAGGTCCACCTGTGCGGGGCACCGTCGGGGCTCCCGCTCCCCTGGTTCTGTGAGTGGAAGCACCTGCAGATGTGCAGCAAGGGGCAGGAGGGGAGGGGTCACGGAGATACAATACTGGCAATACAATATACACTTCTGCACTGGCAGGTAGGTAGGTAATACTAGCAGGCAAAATACAGTTACGTGTAGTACAGCTACCTATACTGTGTTACCTGTGTTGGGGGCGCGAGGGGAGGGAAGGGATTCCAACCCGCGACTGCCATTCAGCAGCTCATGGGGTTGACCGCTCGACCACTCGGTCGGCGGTGTAATGGGGCGGGTTGGGGGGGCGAGGGGGGGAGTGCAGCCGTGGGATCGCCCACCGGCGCCGCAGGGGAAGAGAGGGGGAAGGAGTGCAGCCGTGGGATCGCCCACCGGCGCCGCAGGGGAAGAGAGGGGGAAGGAGTGCAGCCGTGGGAACGCCCACAGGCGCTGCTTGGAAAGGGGGGGGGGGTGGATTGCAGCCGTGGGATCGCCCACAAGCGCCGCAGGAGAGGGGGGAAGGTGGAGCGCAGCCGTGGGATCGCCCACTGGCGCTCCCGGGGGAGGGTGGAGGGTAGGAGGGCAGCCGTGGGACGGCCCGCTGGCGCTGCCAAGGAAGGGAGGTGTGTGAGGGGCAGGGGCAGGGGGCAGGGGGGAGGGCGGAGGACCACCTGTGCGGGGCACCTTTAGGGTTCCCGCTCCTCTTGTCACATGAGGTGACGCACCTGCAGACGTGCAGCAGACGGCGGGAGGGGAGGGGACACGGCGATACGGTACTGGCTATGCAATACACACCATTGTGCAGGTAAACAGGTAGGTACTACTAGCAGGCAAATAATAAAAATTCAGTAGTTCCTTGGTTCAGGGGGGTGAGTGAGGGCCCCGCCAGATCGCTGGCTGCCTAGGAGCCGCAGAGGGGAAGCATGCACGACAGGCATGGAGGAAGGAGGGAGGGGACTGCTTCGTCGGATCGCCGACAGACAAGCAGGGAAGGGAGGACGGCACCGTCGGATCGCCGACCGTCGTGCTCGTGAGGAGGGAAGATCAAGGGAAGCGACGCACGATCGCCTGTGGTCGCGACCCGAGGAGGGAAAAGGCCATACCAGCCCTCACTTGCGTTTGTACACCCCTTCCCCTTAGGAACCCCTAAGGTTGACTCGCCATCTCAGGGGCGACAGGGCACTGCCGAGCGGGGCAAGTGTCCGCAGACAGTGCACGTTGGGGGGGGGGGGGGGGGGGGGGGGGCTATGGGCTGGTGGTTGGTGGTTGGCGTGCGCGAGGGGGACGGGGGTGCAGTGAGCTCTGCCGCAGACCGTCACCGTGCGGCCGACCGGGCGGAGGAGCGGCCGGGGCTGGCCAAAGTCGGCCGGGGAGCCCGGGGCGCTCGAGGTGTCGGGGGGGGCCGAGGTCAGCGGTGGGGCCCGCACCCCGCTCGGCGGGGACGAATCCCGCCGAGCATCATCCACGGGGGTGAATCCTGGTGGAGGCGGGGGGGAGCGCCACGCCGTCCCCTCATGGCCGAACCGGACCGGGACGGGCCCCGCCGGATGGATACCAAGGGGGGCGGGCGGGGCTGGGCAGCGGGGCTCCGGGGCCCGGGTCCCTGGTGGTTGTGGGCCGGTGCGGGGGAGACCGGGCGGGCCCCTGGGCTGCGGCTGGTGAGTGGGGGCGTGGAAGGGCCGGGCTGGCTCGGGGGCGAACCCCGAGAGGCCCCCGGGGGCTGGGCGAGGGCTCCCGAGGGCGGCCGTTCCTTGAGGGGGGGGGGGGGTTGCTCCCTGCCCGGGGGACGACGGGGGCCCCTCTTGAGCGAGGGGGGGGGAGGGCGTGTATCGCCAGGTGTAGGGCCATGTCGATTCATGGCCGTGCGGCATGGGACTATATCCCCAACCCTCCGCGCCGGAGTCCGTCCTGGGGGGGGCTGAGGGGGGGGGGGGCTGGCGGATGTTGTGTGCTCCCTCCCTCGTGGGGGGGGGGTCGCCGGTGGGAGCTCCGTCCGGCTTGGCCGAAAAAACCCGGTGGCGTCCCCTGGGCTCATGGGCCCCTTCGAGGAAGAACCTCGGATTCGCCGGGGGGGACTCCGCTAGTATGTGGGATGTGGTATGTGGGATTGTTGTTGTTGTTGTTGTTAGGGCACCCAGCACGTGCCGGCGGGAGAAATTGCCAGAACGCTCTTCGTGGGCAGGGCGCAAGGGAGTAGTCGGCCGGCGTCACGCTGGCCGGGCGTGTGCCGACAACGACCGAGGGGGGGGGGGGGGGGGGTTCCGCCTTCTGTCTGGGGGGGGGGAGGGGGCGCGCGTCGCTGCGAGAGGGACCACCTGTTCGTGTGACCCTGGTTCCCTCCCCCGCCGTGGGGGGAGGGTGCGCGCACCTGTGCGAAACGGAGGCGGGATGGGGGGCGGGATGGAGGGACCACCTGTCCGGGGACCTGCGGGGCCCCGGTTCCCCTTGCTTCCAGCCGCCACTTCCCCGCGACAGGGGAGGGGGCTACGTCCCGTGCGGAGGTGGAGTAAGGGGGTGGAGGGGGCGGGGCCTATGTATGGTCTATCCCCTGGTGCCCGTCCCTGTGTCCCGTCTGCGGGAGGCCGCGCGGCACGGCCGGCGGGGGGGTCCAGGCCTGGGCCGGGCGCGTGGGTAGCGGCGGGCGGCCGGGGCGGAGGCGGCGCCATGCTGGTGCGGGGCCCGTGGCGGTCGCGGGGCGGTGTGGGCGGACCAGCCGGCGGCCGGCGGTGGCCCTGAGAGCCCCACTCCATGGGGTCGGCGGGCGCGCCGGGGGCACGCGCGCCGCGCGGGCCTGGCCGTGGGGGGCGCGTGTGCAAGGGCGTCGGCGCGCCCGATGCGGGCCCCACTGTGGGCCGCGGGACCAGCGGCAAGCTGGAAGCGTGGCCTGGGGGCCGAGGCCGGGGCCGGGCGCGTGGGTAGCGGCGGGCGGCCGAGGTGGAAGCGGCGCCATGCGGGTGCGGGGCCTGTGGCGGCCCGTGGCGGGGCGGCGCGGGCGGACAGGCCGTTGGCCGGCGGCGGCCGTGAGAGCCCCGGGGGCACACGCGCCGCGCAGGCCAGGTTGCGGGGGGCGCGTGTGCTTGGGCGCCGGCGCGCCCGATGAGGGCCCCTTTGTGGGCTGCGAGACCAGCGGCAAGGGCGCAGCGTGGGGCCGCGCAGGGGCGCGGCATGGGGCCGCGCAGGGGCGTAGCAGCGTGGGGCCGCGCAGGGGCATAGCAGCGTGGGGTTGTGCAGGGGCGCAGCAGCGTGGGGCTGCGCAGGGGCGCAGCGTGGGGCTGTGCAGGGGCGCGGTATGGGGCCGCGAAGGGGCGCAGCAGCGTGGGGCTGCGCAGGGGCGTAGCGTGGGGCTGTGCAGGGGCGCAGCCGCGTGGGGCTGCGCAGGGGCGCAGCATCGTGGGGCTGCGCCGGGGCGCGGTATGGGGCCGCGAAGGGGCGCAGCAGCGTGGGGCTGCGCAGGCGCGTAGCGTGGGGCTGAGTAGGGGCGCAGCGTGGGGCTGAGCAGGGGCGCAGCGTAGTGCGGCGCAGGGGCGCAGCAGTGTGGGGCTGCGCAGGGGCGCAGCGCGGGGCTGCGCAGGGGCGCAGCAGCGTGGGGCTGCGCACGGGCGCAGCGCTGGGCCGCGCATGGGCGCGGCATGGGGTCGTGGAGGGGTGCAGCAGCGTAGGGCTGCGTAGGGGAGCAGCAGCGTGGGGCTGCGCAGGGGCGCAGCGTGGATGGGCGCCGGGGCGCGGCAGTGTGGGGCTGCGCAGGGGCGCAGCGCGGGGCTGGGCCGGGGCGCAGCGTGGGGTCGCGCAGGAGTGCAGCGTGGGGCCGCGTATGGGCGTGGTATGGGGCCGTGAAGGGGCGCGGCGCGGGGCCGCGCAGGGGCGCAGCAGCGTGGGGCTGCGCAGGGGCGTAGCAGCGCGGGGCTGCGCAGGGGCGCAGCGAGGGGCTGCGAATGGGGCGCAGCGGGGGGCTGCGTAGGGGCGCAGCAGCGTTGGGCTGCGCCAGGGAGCAGCGTCGGGCTGCGCGGGGGCGCAGCAGCGTGGGGCTGCGCAGGGGCGCAGCGTGGGGCGGTGCAGGGGCGCGGCGCGGGGCCGCGCAGGGGCGCAACAGCGTGGGGCTGCGCAAGGGCGCAGCAGCGTGGGGCTGCGCACGGGCGCAGCGTGGGGCTGTGCAGGGGCGCGGTATGGGGCCGCGAAGGGGCGCGGCAGCGTGGGGCTGCGCAGGGGCGTAGCGTGGGGCTGTGCAGGGGCGCAGCCGCGTGGGGCTGCGCAGGGGCGCAGCGTGGGGCTGCGCAGGGGCGCAGGGGCGTGGGGCTGCGCCGGGGCGCGGTATGGGGCCGCGAAGGGGCGCAGCAGCGTGGGGCTGCGCAGGGGCGTAACGTGGGGCTGAGTAGGGGCGCAGCGTGGGGCTGCGCAGGGGTGCAGCGTAGTGCGGCGCAAGGGCGCAGCAGTGTGGGGCCGTGCAGGGGCGCAGCAGCGTGGGGCTGCGCAAGGGCGTAGCGTGGGGCTAAGTAGGGGCGCAGCGTGGGGCTGCGCAGGGGGCGCAGCGTAGTGCGGCGCAGGGGCGCAGCAGTGTGGGGCTCCGCAGGGGCGCAGCGCGGGGCTGCGCAGGGGCGCAGCGCGGGGCTGCGCAGGGGCGCAGCAGCGTGGGGCTGCGCAGGGGCGCAGCGCGGGGCCGCGCATGGGCGCGGCATGGGGTCTTGGAGGGGTGCAGCAGCGTGGGGCTGCGTAGGGGATCAGCAGTGTGGGGCCGTGCAGGGGCGCAGCAGCGTGGGGCTGCGCAAGGGCGTAGCGTGGGGCTAAGTAGGGGCGCAGCGTGGGGCTGCGCAGCGGCGCAGCGTAGTGCGGCGCAGGGGCGCAGCAGTGTGGGGCTCCGCAGGGGCGCAGCGCGGGGCTGCGCAGGGGCGCAGCGCGGGGCTGCGCAGGGGCGCAGCAGCGTGGGGCTGCGCAGGGGCGCAGCGCGGGGCCGCGCATGGGCGCGGCATGGGGTCTTGGAGGGGTGCAGCAGCGTGGGGCTGCGTAGGGGATCAGCAGTGTGGGGCCGTGCAGGGGCGCAGCAGCGTGGGGCTGCGGAGGGGCGCAGCAGCGTGGGGCTGTGCAGGGGCGCAGCAGTGTGGGGCTGCGCAGGGGCGTAGCGTGGGGCTGCGCTTGGGTTGTGCGTTGCGCAAAGGTGTAGTATGGGGCTGCGCAGGGGCGCAGCAGCGTGGGGCTGCGCAGGGGTGCAGCAGCGTGGGGCTGCGCAGGGGCACAGCAGCGTGGGGCTGCGCAGGGGCGCAGCGAGGGGCTGCGAATGGGGCGCAGCGGGGGGCTGCGTAGGGGCGCAGCAGCGTTGGGCTGCGCAGGGGAGCAGCGTAGGGCTGCGCGGGGGCGCAGCAGCGTGGGGCTGCGCAGGGGCGCAGCGTGGGGCTATGCAGGGGCGCGGTATGGGGCCGCGAAGGGGCGCAGCAGCGTGGGGCTGCGCAGGAGCGTAGCGTGGGGCTGCGCAGGGGCGCAGCCGCGTGGGGCTGCGCAGGGGCGCAGCATCGTGGGGCTGCGCCGGGGCGCGGTATGGGGCCGCGAAGGGGTGTAGCAGCGTGGGGCTGCGCAGGGGCGTAGCGTGGGGCTGAGTAGGGGCGCAGCAGTGTGGGGCTGCGCAGGGGCGCAGTGTGGGGGTGCGCAGGGGCGCAGCAGCGTGGGGCTGCGCAGGGGCGCAGCGCGGGGCCGCGCATGGGCGCGGCATGGGGTCGTGGAGGGGTGCAGCAGCGTGGGGCTGCGTAGGGGAGCAGCAGCGTGGGGCCGTGCAGGGGCGCAGCAGCGTGGGGCTGCGCAGGGGCGCAGCAGCGTGGGGCTGTGCAAGGGCGCAGCAGCGTGGGGCTGTGCAGGGGCGTAGCGTGGGGCTGCGCTTGGGTTGTGCGTTGCGCAAAGTTGTAGTATGGGGCTGCGCAGGGGCGCAGCAGCGTGGGGCTGCGCAGGGGTGCAGCAGCGTGGGGCTGCGCAAGGGCGCAGCAGCGTGGGGCTGCGCAGGGGTGCATCAGCGTGGGGCCGCGCAGGGGCGCAGCAGCGTGGGGCTGCACAGAGCAGCTGTGTGGGGCGGCGCAGTGGTGGGGGGCTGCGTAGGGGCGCAGCGGCATGGGGGTCCGCTGGGGCGCAGCGTGTGGCTCTACAGGGGCGCAGTAGCGTGGGGCTGCGCAGGGGCGCGGCAGCCTGGGGCTGTGCACGGGCGCAGCAGCGTGGGGCTGTGCAGGGGTGCAACAGCGTGGGGCTGCGCAGAGCAGCTTTGTGGGGCGGCACAGTGGTGGGGGGGCTGTGTAGGGGCGCAGCGGCATGGGGGTGCGCTGGGGCGAAGCGTGTGGCTGTACAGGGGCGCAGCAGCGTGGGGCTGCGTAGGGGCGCAGCAGCGTGGGGCTGCGCAGGGGCGCAGCGCGGAGCAGCCCCGGGGGGCAACGTGGGGCCGTGGAGGGGCGCAGCGTGGGGCTGCGCAGGGGCGCAGCGAGCGGCGGCGCAGTGGTGGGAGGCTGCGCAGGGGCGCATCATGGGGCCGCGTATGGGCGCGGCGCGGAGCTGCGCAGGGGTGCAGTAGCGTGGGGCTGCGCACAGCAGCTGTGTGGGGCGGCGCAGTGGTGGGGGGGCTGCGTAGGGGCGCAGCGCCACGGGGGTGCGCTGGGACGTAGCGTGTGGCTGTCCAGGGGCGTAGTGCGGCGCTTCGCAGGGGCGCAGCGTGGGGCTGCGTAGGGGCGCAGCAGCGTGGGGCTGCGCAGGGGCGCAGCGCGGAGCAGCCCCGGGGGCAGCGTGGGGCCGTGGAGGGGCGCAGCGTGGGGCCGCGCAGGGGCGCAGCGTGGGGCTGCGTAGGGGCGCAGCGAGCGGCGGCGCAGTGGTGGGAGGCTGCGCAGGGGCGCATCATGGGGCCGCGTATGGGCGCGGCGCGGAGCTGCGCAGGGGCGCAGTAGCGTGGGGCTGCGCACAGCAGCTGTGTGGGGCGGCGCAGTGGTGGGGGGGCTGCGTAGGGGCGCAGCGCCACGGGGGTGCGCTGGGGCGTAGCGTGTGGCTGTACAGGGGCGTAGTGCGGCGCTTCGCAGGGGCGCAGCGTGGGGCTGCGTAGGGGCGCAGCAGCGTGGGGCTGCGCAGGGGCGCAGCGCGGAGCAGCCCCGTGGGGCAGCGTGGGGCCGTGGAGGGGCGCAGCGTGGGGCCGCGCAGGGGCGCAGCGTGGGGCTGCGTAGGGGCGCAGCGAGCGGCGGCGCAGTGGTGGGAGGCTGCGCAGGGGCGCATCATGGGGCCACGTATGGGCGCGGCGCGGAGCTGCGCAGGGGCGCAGCAGCGTGGGGCTGCGCTTGGGCGCAGTGTGGGGCTGCATAGGGGCGCAGCAGCGTGGGGCTGCGCAAAGGTGTTGTGTGTGGCTGCCTAGCGGCGCAGCGTGGGGCTGCGCAGGGGCGCAGCAGCGTGGGGCCGCGCAGGGGCGCGGCAGTGTGGGCTGCGCGGGGGCGCAGTGGCGTGGGGCCGCGCATGGGCGCAGCAGCAAGGGCTGTGCAGGGGCGCAGCAGCGCGGGGGCCGCGGGGGGGCGCAGCAGCGTGGGGCTGCGCAGGGGCGCGGCATGGGGCCGCGCAGGGGCGTAGCAGCGTGGGCCGCGCAGGGGCGTAGCAGCGTGGGGCCGCGCAGGGGCGCAGCGTGGGGCTGTGTAGGGGCTGCGTAGGGGCGCAGCGTGGTGCCGTGAAGGGGCGCAGCCGTGCGGGGGTGGCGCATGGGCGCAACAGTGTGGGGCCGCGCAGGGGCGCGGCGCGGGGCTGGGCAAGGGGCGCAGCGTGGGGCTGCGTAGGGGCGGTGGGGGCACGGCGTGCACGTTGGGGGGGGGGGGGGGGGGCTGTGGGCTGGTGGGTGGGTGCGCGCGCGACGGGGATGGGGGTGCGGTGAGCTCAGCCGCAGAGCGTCACCGTGCGGCCGACCGGGCGGAGGAGCGGCCGGGGCTGGCCAAAGTCGGCGCGGCAAGGAGCCGTGCAGGGGCGCAGCAGCGTGGGGCTGCGCAGGGGCGCAGCAGCGTGGGGCTACGCCGGGGCGCGGCGTGGGCCCGTGAAGGGGCGCAGCAGCATGGGGCTGCGCAGGGGCGCAGCGTGGGGCTGAGTAGGGGCACAGCGCGGGGCTGCGCAGGGGCGCAGCGTGGTGCGGCGCAGGGGCGCAGCAGTGTGGGGCTGCGCTGGGGCGTTGCGCGGGGCTGCGCAGGGGCGCAGCAGCGTGGGGCTGCGCAGGGGCGCAACGCGGGGCCGCGCATCGGCGTGGCATGGGGCTGTGGAGGGGTGCAGCAGCGTGGGGCTGCGGAGGGGCGCAGCGTGGCGCTGCGGAGGGGCGCAACGTGGGGCTGCGCAGGGGCGCAGCGTGGTGCGGCGCAGGGGCGTAGCAGTGTGGGGCGGTGCAGGGGCGCAGCAGTGTGGGGCGGCGCAGGGGCGCAGCAGTGTGGGGCTGCGTAGGGGCGTTGCGCGGGGCTGCGCAGGGGCGCAGCCCGGGGCCGCGCATGGGTGCGGCATGGGGCCGTGGAGGGGTGCAGCAGCGTGGGGCTGCGCAGGGGCGCAGCGTGGGGCCGCGGAGGGGCGCAGCGTGGGGCTGCGCAAGGGCGCAGCGTGGTGCGGCGCAGGGGCGCAGCAGTGTGGGGCGGCGCCGGGGCGCAGCAGTGTGGGGCTGCGCAGGGGCGTAGCGCGGGGCGGCGCAGGGGCGCAGTGCGGGGCTGGGCCGGGGCGCAGCGTGGGGTCGCGCAAGAGTGCAGCGTGGGGCCGCGTATGGGGGTGGTATGGGGCCGTGAAGGGGCGCGGCGCGGGGCCGCGCAGGGGCGCAGCAGCGAGGGGCTGCGCATGGGCGTAGCAGCGCGGGGCTGCGCAGGGGCGCAGCGAGGGGCTGCGAATGGGGCGCAGCGGGGGGCTGCGTAGGGGCGCAGCAGCGTTGGGCTGCGCAGGGGAGCAGCGTGGGGCTGCGCGGGGCGCAGCAGCGTGGGGCTGCGCAGGGGCGCAGCGTGGGGCCGTGCAGGGGCGCGGCGCGGGGCCGCGCAGGGGCGCAGCAGCGTGGGGCTGTGCAGGGGCGTAGCAGCGTGGGGCTGCGCAGGGGCGCAGCGTGGGGCTGTGCAGGGGCGCGGTATGGGGCCGCGAAGGGGCGCAGCAGCGTGGGGCTGCGCAGGGGCGTAGCGTTGGGCTCTGCAGGGGCGCAGCAGCTTGGGGCTGCGGCGGGGCGCGGTATGGGGCCGCGAAGGGGCGCAGCAGCGTGGGGCTGCGCAGGGGCGTAGCGTGGGGCTGAGTAGGGGCGCAGCGTGGGGCTGCGCAGGGGCGCAGCGTAGTGCGGCGCAGGGGCGCAGTTGTGTTGGGCTGCGCAGGGGCGCAGCGCGGGGCTGCGCAGGGGCGCAGCAGCGTGGGGCTGTGCAGGGGCGCAGCGTGGGGCTGTGCAGGGGCGCGGTATGGGGCCGCGAAGGGGCGCAGCAGCGTGGGGCTGCGCAGGGGCGTAGCGTGGGGCTGCGCAGGGGCGCAGCAGCGTGGAACTGCGGCGGGGCGCGGTATGGGGCTGCGCAGGGGCGCAGCGCTGGGCCGCGCATGGGCACGGTACGGGGTCGTGGAGGGGTGCAGCAGCGTGGGGCTGCGTAGGGGAGCAGCATCGTGGGGCCGTGCAGGGCCGCAGCAGCGTGGGGCTGCGAAGGGGCGCAGCGTGGTGCGGCGCCGGGGCGCGGTAGTGTGGGGCTGCGCAGGGGCGCAGCGCGGGGCTGGGCCGGGGCGCAGCGTGGGGTCGCGCAGGAGTGCTGCGTGGGGCCGCGTATGGGCGTGGTATGGGGCCGTGAAGGGGCGCGGCGCGGGGCCGCGCAGGGGCGCAGCAGCGTGGGGCTGCGCAGGGGCGTAGCAGCGCGGGGCTGCGCAAGGGCGCAGCGAGGGGCTGCGAATGGGGTGCAGCGGGGGGCTGCGTAGGGGCGCAGCAGCGTTGGGCTGCGCAGGGGAGCAGCGTGGGGCTGCGCAGGGGCGCAGCGTGGGGCCGTGCAGGGGCGCAGCGCGGGGCCGCGCAGGGGCGCAGCAGCGTGGGGCTGCGCATGGGCGCAGCAGCGTGGGGCTGCGCAGGGGCGTAGCGTGGGGCTGTGCAGGGGCGCAGCCGCGTGGGGCTGCGCAGGGGCGCCGCGTGGGGCTGCGCAGGGGCGCAGGGGGCGTGGGGCTGCGCCGGACGCGGTATGGGGCCGCGAAGGGGCGCAGCAGCGTGGGGCTGCGCAGGGGCGTAGCGTGGGGCTGCGCAGGGGCGCAGCGTAGTGCGGCGCAGGGGCGCAGCAGTGTGGGGCTGCGTAGGGGCGCAGCAGC
>CAXIWF010001871.1:0-36579 GCA_964036045.1 Eutreptiella sp. 'Long Island Sound 2002' | reverse complement strand
AGCCGGGCGTCCGCGCATGACGAATGCGTACAGCCATACTACTGGGAACACACCTAAACCCGTCCGATTTCAGAAGTTAAGCCTAGTCAGGCCCAGTTAGTACTGAGGTGGGAGACCACTTGGGAACACTGGGTGCTGTACGCTTTTTTATTGCCCCTGACTCGGTAGGATCTGCCCGTTCCTAGACAGGCAGATCCTACCGAGTATACAGTCTCCCCGAAAGTACTAAAAATAGCAAATTGTACCAAATCGACGTGAAAATCTTTGTACCCCCCCTATTTCGAGGTCGCTGATTCCGAAAATGCAATTTTTTTTCGAATCTGAGACAGTGGCGTCGAGATATGAGGGGGTCCAAATGGAGCGCGCGCGCGACCAAAAACTCGGTAATAACCGCCCCAACCGCCAAATCTGAGTTGATATTCGGATTCAGCGACATCAAAATAGGGGGGGGGGGTACTAGTTTACCCATGTAGGTCCCCAGGGGGTCCTGCTCTAACACCACCCCAAAAGGGGTATCCCCATTCGTGGTGAGGAACGGGCAGAGCCTACCGAGTCGGTAATAGTCACCCATATCCTAAAATGAGCTATTGACACAGTAAACCCCCCCTATTTCGGGGTCGCTGAGTCCAAAACGTCACTCATTTTGCGAATCCGAGACGGTGGCGTCGAGCTATGGGGGAGAGGGGTCCTAACGAGCGGTGGGGGGTCCGAAAAACCCCCCTTCCAAAATGCGTTCGCATAAGGGCGCTGTCACAAGGACGTTATGCTACGCACACCCTTCTTGGAGGCACACTTTCTGAGTGTCTATTTTTTTGCGGTATATACTCGCTCCTTACTAGGCAGCTTTGGTGCTTTCAGCGCCACTTTGTGGAGGCCAATGGGCCAATCTCCTTCCAAAACCAAAGTCCTTCCCACTGGAGTCCGGATCATAGGCTCAAGCTCAGCACCCATCATTTACTCCGCACACATCCGCACACATGTCCCTCCCCTTTGCGTAACACCCTGCCCTTCCTTCCCTGGTGGTATCGCGGCATGCGCTGCCCCGCCCCTTCCGCCCCTCCCCCCTAGGGGAGTAGGGTTTGTCCATGTCCCTTGTGCGCAGGAGACAATGGGGTGGGGTGGGGTGGGGGGGTGCATGCGCGCAGTTGAGGCCGCGGTCACATTTTGTCGGCCCATTTGTGTGTGCTTCTTGCTTACTTGGGCCCTGGTTCCCCGTTTGCAGGGTATCTTTGTCTGATTGTGCCCCATGTGCGGCGCTTAACGGCCGAATCTGTTCGTTGCTGGCCCGTTCGGACGCGGACAATGATTTGTGCCATGTGATGTTTTTTCCAATCTGTTGCATTCGGTGACGTTGCCGATCGATGTGCACAGTGATACGCTGTATGGAGAGTGTTGTCCTGGGGACAGCTTGTTTTTTGGGCTTCTAGTCAGCTTTGCTGGGAGTTTTGTTTTGTATTCTTTGCACCATGTCGTGCTGTGAGCAATGTGTTGTGTCTTGTGCGCAGTGCTGTCTATTGCAAGCTGTATCCAAAAACTTCCATGGTGCAGAACAAAGGTCTCATTGAAGCTCATGTTTTTCGCACATGGCCGCCATGGCACCTTCTTAGGAGCTAGATCTTCCTCTGAGTGTGCTGAGACCATCCCGCCCCCCTCCTGGACAAGAATCTTAGAGATTCCAAATGTGCACATGCCTCTACAATGCCACATACCTTCGGGAAATCCTTCTGTGTAACCCGCATAGGCCTGTACGCAAAGGCTAAAAAGGATTTCAAAAATTTGCTGAACGAGGAATCTCAACAACCCTAGCTCCTTGAGGGAATATATGAATGGTCCAAATGCTCGATCTAGCCATAATTCAAAGGCAGGAAATACATTCTAAACTGTAAGCCACAAATTATCATAACTATTGCAACTTTCCTCAACCTCTTTTGTCCGCAAAAATCTTGACGCAGTGATATTGCAGGTAGTAAAGACGTATCACTATTACTATCGCAAAAAGGAATGTCGAAGTGGTCCACTTCACGGTTCAAAAAATCCTAGTTTGTTGCGTGACGATGTTACAAATTTTGTACATACCCGTGTCTGTTGGAAACAGAACACTGCATGTGTCCTGTGTGCTACAAAACCGCGGCTGCCAAAGTACTACATGATTCGATGCTCAACAACTTACCAAAATGTCAAACCCATAGCAGATGAGGTATGGGATCAAATTGTCCTAACCAATTTTGAGAAACATCCCAGATGTCCCCAATATCCTAGTGAGTTTAAAATACAATATCACAATCTTCTACACAACCATAGATCTATCAAGGCTGCGCATCCCGATGGCTAACCCGTACGAAATGAAAAGCGCGCCAACGAATGTCCTAAGTCGTGTTTGAGAAAACGATCCTAAGTCCGAATGCAGAAAAGATCCTAATGATTCTAATTATCATAAAAGTCCTAACCAGGCGAACATGTTGCGATGAGTCATTGTCAAAGATATGGAAAAATAGGTTATCCTTATCCTAGAACCTCTGTCTAACGCGTGGAAAAAACATCCTAAGTATCCTGAACATCCCCAGCCTTTGGGACAGAACGTTAGGGCTAGGAAACATCCTAACTATGCCAAGTACTGAATATTCCTCGATAACACCAACGAATATACTACATATCCTAAGCGTGGTTACAATTACGGTTGTCATGAGTTATTTGCCATCACTACACATGCAAAATGTAAAAAGAACGATATTCTAACTCCTGTTGGAGAAAATATCCTAAATATCTTCAACTGACTGAACATTTGTTCTCAAAAATATCCCAAATATCCCAAGTACTTTGTGTGGCTCTGGGCATGTAATTATCCTAAACTTCCTGACCTGGCAAACATGTTGCGATGGGTCATTGTCAAAGAGATGGATAAACCGGTTAGCCTTAGCCTAAAAACACTGTCTAATTTGTGCAAAAAACATCCTAAGTATCCTAAATGTCCTCAACTTTTGGGACTGAAAGTTGGGGCTAGCAAACATCTTTAATGTGCTAAGTACTCCACTTTCTTCGATAACAGCAAGGAATATCTTAAATATCCTAAGAGTGGTTACAAGTACGGTTGTGATGAGGAATTTGCCATTACTATACATGAAAAATCTAAGAATAAAAATATCATAAGTGCTGACGGAGAAAATATCCTAATTATCCTAAATATCCTAAACATCCCAATGGGCAAACAACGGGATGTTGAAAATGTTGTGAGTCCTAATTTTGCCAAGTCAGTCATCCGAATCATCGGGAAGATCGTTAAACCTCATGCAGAAAATATCCTAAGTATCCCAAATGTTCTGACCTGGCTCGTTTCTTTTCTCAAAAACATCCTAAATATCCTAAGTACGTAATATTGTTCGGGGCATATCATCGAACATATTGTAAGTATCCGCTATTGGTGTGATGAGTAAGTAGCGATGGCTAGAAGGAAGATATCATAAGTCCTATAGGAGACAATATTCGAATTATCCTAAATATTCTGAACCATCCAATGGGCCTACAACAGGATGCTGAAAATGTTGTGCTCAGCACGTGTCAAATACTTCCTAATCTCGCCAGACCAAACATCCTGAATATCAGCACCATTCTCTCAGATCATGCAGAAAATATCCTAAATATCCCAAATATCCTCAATTGACTGAACGTTCTTGCTCAAAAATATCCTCAATATCCCAAGTACTTCATGTAGCTTTGGGCATAACACCAGAAATATTCCAAAGATTCGAAGAAGGGTTACAGCTACCATTGTGATGAGTACATTGCCAAAAATATCCTAAGTCCTGATGGAGACAATATCCTCATTATGTGGACCATCCTCAACATCGTAATGGACAAACAACCGCAGGCTGAACATGTTGTGATAAGCAATCGTCAAAAACATCCCAACCTCGCTAGAACAAATATTCTAAATGCGAGAAAAGATCCTAAAACGTCATGCAAAAAATATCCTAAATATCCTAAATATCCCTAGCTGACTCATCTAGACTGAAACCTCCTGCTGAAAAATGTCCAAAATATCCCAAGTACTTAATATTCTTCCAGGCAAGGACCAAAAATATCCTAACTATCCTAAAAAATGGTTACCGTTAAAGCTAAGGTTAACCGTAGCCCTTTTTTTTAGGATAATTAGGATATTTTCCCAAAAAAATGATCGGGTGTTTGGGATATTTTAGAACGCAAAAGTAACCTACTAGGATGCATTCTTTTGGCACTCACAAACCACCTCGCCTATGGAATGAGGCCTCAAGACAACACAAACAGCCCTGAACCAGTGCACCACACATGTGTAACGGCAGCACTGACAGCACTCAATTATACACTGATGTGATCAGAATTTCAATGATTCTCAGATGTACATTAGTGCAGTAAATTTTCCGCTTGTTTTCATGTTTTCCGTTCGCCGCCAGATGTCGCCTGTGAGCGCGCGTCGAGTCGCATTTGTCTTTCGTGATTTCCCAATCGGATTTATTTAAATTATTTCGAATGATTTCACGTTGTGTCATTATGTGCGATGAATGCGCATTGAGATTCTATGTCTGCTCCATTTTTGTAGACCGGGTTTTCGTACTCTTCATATTCCACCATGGAGTTCAAAGGACTTACAAGTGCTTCGCATATGTCGCTCCCCTAAGCTGGATATGGGTCTGAAGAGGGTTATGTGGGTTCGGAGATATCAGGGGCAGTGTCGGGCGTTACGACCCCTGGGGCATCAAGGCTACAGGCTTCGCAGTTACAACAAAGATCAACCACTATGCAGCGGTTACAACATGTTCCTCACATGGCACCACACAAAAGGAAGAAACACTACACCACATCAATCCACACCACGCTAGACCACACCACACCACCTTTCACCGCACTGCCCCAGGATGTGCCCCGCAATGTGGCCCACGATGTGCCCCAGAATGTGCCCCTCAATGCTCACCAGAATGTGACCCATGATGTGCCCCACCATGTGCCCCACCATGTGCCGCACGATGTGCCCGCCAAATGCCAATTGATGTGCCCCATGATGTGCCCCACAGTGTGCCCCACTGTGAACCCCACGATGTGCCCTGGGATGTGCCCCACCATGTGCCCCACCATGTGCCGCAGGATGTGCCCCACCATGTAGTAAAATACTTGTAAAATCGGGGTAAAAATTGGGGATGTTTTTTGCCATACAAGGAGGGTGCTGGGTATACTTTGCACTGCACCACGGCCTCCTACCACCTTCAGAATGCATACCACTTCACAAATGCCTTCCTCTCTATCATTACATCACATTCCAACCCATAGTTGCTCACCCGGGATGCTACCCTTGCTGGTCTCTCCGCTGTTTACCACAAATCCCGCCCTTTCATGTCCCAACACCCCATTCAAAAACACCCACCCCTCCCCCATCCGCATCAACACGCCATACCTACACTTTCGTGCAACCCCCCAAATGTGCTCACATTCACATTTGCATCCCACCGCACCCATCCAATTCCACACAGGCCACCGTACCCCGCCCTTTCATGTCCCAACAACCCATTCAAAAAGAACCACACACCAGCATCCGCATCAACACGCCGTACCTACACTTGTGGTAATCACCAGAGAGACCAGCAAGGGGAGCATCCCGGGTGAGCAACTATGGCTTGGAATGTGATGTAATGATCGAGGGGAGGGCAGCTGTGGAGTGCACCTCATTGCAAAGATGTTAGGAGGCCGTGGTGCAGTGCATGGTACAACCAGCACCCCCTCTGTGTAGCGAAAAACATAGCCGATTTTTACCCCAATTTTACTAGCGAGCGGTGGACCTTAATGGAGCCACCGCGGCTGGAAATGTTTTTGCCTGGCAAAGCCAGTTCAGATGTCCATGGCAGCATCGCCCTTTCATGTTCCAACGACCCATTCAAAAACACCCACCCCTCCCCCATCCGCATCAACACGCCATACCTACACTTTCCTACAACCCCTCCAATGTGCTTACATTCACATTTGCATCCCACCGCATCCACCCAACCCGGCACAGGCCACGGTACCCCGCCATTTCATGTTCCAACACCCCATTCAAAAACACCCACCCCTCCCCCATCCGCCTCAACGCGGCATACCTACACTTTCGTGCAACCCCCCAAATGTGCTCACATTCACATTTGCATCCCACCGCATCCACCCAACCCCACACAGGCCACCGTACCCCGCCCTTTCATGTCCCAACACCCCATTCAAAAACACCCACCCCTCCTCCATCCGCATCAACACGCCATACCTACACTTTCGTGCGACCCCCCGTATGTGCTCACATTCACATTTGCATCCCACTGCACCCACCCAACCCCACACAGGCCACCGTACCTCGCCCTTTCGTGTTCCAACACCCCATTCAAAAACACCCACCCCTCCCCCATCCGCATCAACACGCCATACCTGCACTTTCTTGCAACCCTCCCAATGTGCTCACATTCACATTTGCATCCCAGCGCATCCACCCAACCCGGCACAGGCCACGGTACCCCGCCATTTCATGTTCCAACACCCCATTCAAAAACACCCACTCCTCCCCCATCCGCCTCAACACGGCATACCTACACTTTCGTGCAACCCCCCAAATGTGCTCACATTCACATTTACATCCCACCGCACCCATCCAATTCCACACAGGCCACCGTACCCCGCCCTTTCATGTCCCAACAACCCATTCAAAAAGAACCACACACCAGCATCCGCATCAACACGCCGTACCTACACTTGTGGTAATCACCAGAGAGACCAGCAAGGGGAGCATCCCGGGTGAGCAACTATGGCTTGGAATGTGATGTAATGATAGAGGGGAGGGCAGCTGTGGAGTGCACCTCATTGCAAAGATGTTAGGAGGCCGTGGTGCAGTGCATGGTACAACCAGCACCCCCTCTGTGTAGCGAAAAACATAGCCGATTTTTACCCCAATTTTACTAGCGAGCGGTGGACCTTAATGGAGCCACCGCGGCTGGAAATGTTTTTGCCTGGCAAAGCCAGTTCAGATGTCCATGGCAGCATCGCCCTTTCATGTTCCAACGACCCATTCAAAAACACCCACCCCTCCCCCATCCGCATCAACACGCCATACCTACACTTTCCTACAACCCCTCCAATGTGCTTACATTCACATTTGCATCCCACCGCATCCACCCAACCCGGCACAGGCCACGGTACCCCGCCATTTCATGTTCCAACACCCCATTCAAAAACACCCACCCCTCCCCCATCCGCCTCAACGCGGCATACCTACACTTTCGTGCAACCCCCCAAATGTGCTCACATTCACATTTGCATCCCACCGCATCCACCCAACCCGGCACAGGCCACCGTACCCCGCCCTTTCATGTCCCAACACCCCATTCAAAAACACCCACCCCTCCTTCATCCGCATCAACACGCCATACCTACACTTTCGTGCGACCCCCCGTATGTGCTCGCATTCACATTTGCATCCCACTGCACCCACCCAACCCCACACAGGCCACCGTACCTCGCCCTTTCATGTCCCAACACCCCATTCAAAAACACCCACCCCTCCCCCATCCGCATCAACACGCCATACCTACACTTTCCTACAACCCCCCCAATGTGCTCACATTCACATTTGCATCCCACCGCATCCACCCAACCCGGCACAGGCCACGGTACCCCGCCATTTCATGTTCCAACACCCCATTCAAAAACACCCACCCCTCCCCCATCCGCCTCAACACGGCATACCTACACTTTCGTGCAACCCCCCAAATGTGCTCACATTCACATTTGCATCCCACCGCATCCACCCAACCCCACACAGGCCACCGTACCCCGCCCTTTCATGTCCCAACACCCCATTCAAAAACACCCACCCCTCCCCCATCCGCCTCAACACGGCATACCTACACTTTCGTGCAACCCCCCAAATGTGCTCGGATTCACATTTGCATCCCACCGCATCCACCCAACCCGGCACAGGCCACGGTACCCCGCCGTTTCATGTTCCAACACCCCATTCAAAAACACCCACCCCTCCCCCATCCGCATCAACACGCCATACCTGCACTTTCTTGCAACCCTCCCAATGTGCTCACATTCACATTTGCATCCCATTGCATCCACCCAACCCGGCACAGGCCACGGTACCCCGCCATTTCATGTTCCAACACCTATTCAAAAACACCCACCCCTCCCCCATCCGCCTCAACACGGCATACCTACACTTTCGTGAAACCACCCAAATGTGCTCACATTCACATTTGCATCCCACCGCATCCACCCAACCCCACACAGGCCACCGTACCCCGCCCTTTCATGTCCCAACACCCCATTCAAAAACACCCACCCATCCCTCATCCGCATCAACACGCCATACCTACACTTTCGTGCGACCCCCCGTATGTGCTCGCATTCACATTTGCATCCCACTGCACCCACCCAACCCCACACAGGCCACCGTACCTCGCCCTTTCATATCCCAACACCCCATTCAAAAACACCCACCCCTCCCCCATCCGCATCAACACGCCATACCTACACTTTCTTGCAACCCCCCAAATATGCTCACATTCACATTTGCATCCCACTGCATCCACCCAACCCCACACAGGCCACCGTACCCCGCCCTTTCATGTCCCAACACCCCATTCAAAAACACCCACCCCTCCTCCATCCGCATCAACACGCCATACCTACACTTTCGTGCGACCCCCCGTATGTGCTCACATTCACATTTGCATCCCACTGCACCCACCCAACCCCACACAGGCCACCGTACCTCGCCCTTTCATGTTCCAACACCCCATTCAAAAACACCCACCCCTCCCCCATCCGCATCAACACGCCATACCTGCACTTTCTTGCAACCCTCCCAATGTGCTCACATTCACATTTGCATCCCAGCGCATCCACCCAACCCGGCACAGGCCACGGTACCCCGCCATTTCATGTTCCAACACCCCATTCAAAAACACCCACCCCTCCCCCATCCGCCTCAACACGGCATACCTACACTTTCGTGCAACCCCCCAAATGTGCTCACATTCACATTTGCATCCCACCGCACCCATCCAATTCCACACAGGCCACCGTACCCCGCCCTTTCATGTCCCAACAACCCATTCAAAAAGAACCACTCACCAGCATCCGCATCAACACGCCGTACCTACACTTGTGGTAATCACCAGAGAGACCAGCAAGGGGAGCATCCCGGGTGAGCAACTATGCCTTGGAATGTGATGTAATGATAGAGGGGAGGGCAGCTGTGGAGTGCACCTCATTGCAAAGATGTTAGGAGGCCGTGGTGCAGTGCATGGTACAACCAGCACCCCCTCTGTGTAGCGAAAAACATAGCCGATTTTTACCCCAATTTTACTAGCGAGCGGTGGACCTTAATGGAGCCACCGCGGCTGGAAATGCTTTTGCCTGGCAAAGCCAGTTCAGATGTCCATGGCAGCATCGCCCTTTCATGTTCCAACGACCCATTCAAAAACACCCACCCCTCCCCCATCCGCATCAACACGCCATACCTACACTTTCCTACAACCCCCCAAATGTGCTTACATTCACATTTGCATCCCACCGCATCCACCCAACCCGGCACAGGCCACGGTACCCCGCCATTTCATGTTCCAACACCCCATTCAAAAACACCCACCCCTCCCCCATCCGCCTCAACGCGGCATACCTACACTTTCGTGCAACCCCCCAAATGTGCTCACATTCACATTTGCATCCCACCGCATCCACCCAACCCCACACAGGCCACCGTACCCCGCCCTTTCATGTCCCAACACCCCATTCAAAAACACCCACCCCTCCTCCATCCGCATCAACACGCCATACCTACACTTTCGTGCGACCCCCCGTATGTGCTCACATTCACATTTGCATCCCACTGCACCCACCCAACCCCACACAGGCCACCGTACCTCGCCCTTTCGTGTTCCAACACCCCATTCAAAAACACCCACCCCTCCCCCATCCGCATCAACACGCCATACCTGCACTTTCTTGCAACCCTCCCAATGTGCTCACATTCACATTTGCATCCCAGCGCATCCACCCAACCCGGCACAGGCCACGGTACCCCGCCATTTCATGTTCCAACACCCCATTCAAAAACACCCACCCCTCCCCCATCCGCCTCAACACGGCATACCTACACTTTCGTGCAACCCCCCAAATGTGCTCACATTCACATTTGCATCCCACCGCATCCACCCAACCCGGCACAGGCCACCGTACCCCGCCCTTTCATGTCCCAACACCCCATTCAAAAACACCCACCCCTCCTTCATCCGCATCAACACACCATACCTACACTTTCGTGCGACCCCCCGTATGTGCTCGCATTCACATTTGCATCCCACTGCACCCACCCAACCCCACACAGGCCACCGTACCTCGCCCTTTCATGTCCCAACACCCCATTCAAAAACACCCACCCCTCCCCCATCCGCATCAACACGCCATACCTACACTTTCCTACAACCCCCCCAATGTGCTCACATTCACAATGATCTTTCTTCTAATGGGTGGCATAGTGAGAACTCACCCAAAAATTCTGCAATTCAGAAACAGAATAAAATTTGTGTTCAGGCATGTCATCCAACAGGCAGTGACCAGTACAGACAGCTCTAATCTGGCATTTCCCCAAAAAATCTGCTCAATTTCGCTTTGTTCTGCCAGAAAGCCGACCGCCGCAGACATTTCTGCGGATAAGCCCTTATCCGCAGAAAAACGCATTTCTGCGGATAACAGTTGCTCAACTCGCGGGGCACATTGCAACTGCGACCTTTTTTTTGGACATGCCCAAAAAGTAGGTCGCAATGGACACGGTAACCCAAGAAGTGCTGAACTGGTGCGTTTGCGCAATTTGTATGCTGCAGCTGATCGCTCTTTCGTTCATCCTGCTGCCGTCAAGAAACGGGTGCCGTACATGGACGCCACAGCAAAGCAGCCGTTGGTAATATCAACCCCCCCCTGTCCTGTGCCTCTCCTACCCCACGGTCCGTGAATGGGTGAATCTTTTGGTCGTTGGCCACATTTCACCATTGTGGAGTCCCCGAACATTTTGCCTTGATTTCGAGAAAGAGTTGTGCGGTTTCCGTGTCAACCTGCATCATAACTGTTGTGTTGCACAACTGACACACACAGAGCGCGCTGACACACAACGAACACACAGACAGCGCGAGTGGAGACATCGTATTCAAATGAACGAAGTCCTGGTTTGTTACCTTTTGTTGGAATTTGGGGAGTACAGTACAGGTCCACAAGGTGTTTGTTTCTCTCATTTTGGTGTTCTTGAAGCAATTTTGAAGTTTGAAGTTGGATTTTGATATTTTGTTGCGAATCAGAGTCCCTGTTCCCTGGCGACGCGCTCGGACAGGGTTACGGCGCTCACAACGTGACGCTCTACGCTGCGCTGACAGCGTTTGACTGTCCTGCGCCACCTGTAGCAGCTAATTCTGTTTCAATTCTTCAATTTTGCAAATTTTCAAATTTTGCTCTCTTTTTCTGTCGGCGACGCTTGTCGTAGCTTTTCGACGCGCGAGTGCGTTCGTGGCACTCGTCAACACTGGTATTGTGTGTCGACGGCTCTCTTCCAGCGTCTTGCCCAGTTTCAGGGCTTCATCCTGGCCCATTTTGGGTTTTTAGACCTTTTTGGCCTGTTTCTGGCCAAATGTGCCATTTTTGGCAGGATCGGTCGCAAGCGACAGCTGCGACGCGTGGCGACGCCCTCCGTCGTTCGCCACGGCGCTGCTGGGGCACTCCGAGTGCGCCTGGGTGTTTTCGAGGTGAGTTTTGGGTCGATTTTGGTCATTTTTCACTCTTTGAGAGAATTTCATCTTTGTGATCATCCATCACCATTTCAAGTCAATCAGCCTATTTTGGCTGCTCATGTGCAGTCAACTCCTTCGCCAGAGCGAACCTGAAGGACACACTTCCACACTTGCACTCATACACTTACAGAATACACCATGTACGACCCCTATATATACCCATTTGAGTGAAGCCCATGTATCAGAGCGCCCCAAGTCAACTTAGTGAGAGTCTATAGAGCACTCGCTGACACACAACTGACACACAGAGCTGACACACAAATGACCACAGAGAGCGCGTGACACACAAGTGACACACACAGAGTGCGCTGACACACAAGTGACACACAGACAGCGCGCTGACACACACAGACAGCGCGCTGACACCCAATGGACACCTATGATGCGCGCTGACACACAACGAACACACAGACAGCGCGCTGACGCTTGTAGAAATACATCCGGGCATGGCCAATTGCTATGACATTTTCGTTGCTGCCTGCACAAGTCGGAAAATTGGTGCATTGTATTTTGGTCAATGTTTGCTGCCAGTGTT
Source organism: Eutreptiella sp. 'Long Island Sound 2002' (assembly GCA_964036045.1). NCBI lineage: Eukaryota > Euglenozoa > Euglenophyceae > Eutreptiales > Eutreptiaceae > Eutreptiella > Eutreptiella sp. 'Long Island Sound 2002'. The sequence goes on along the minus strand of CAXIWF010001871.1, from coordinate 24,216 downwards.
CAGCATGACTATTTTTTTCCAAAATATGTGGTGTTTTTCATGGTGAGCCTGTGTGGAATGTTCCCTATTGCTTGCTCTATTTGTGGACACTATTGAACAATGCTTGTTTTTTCCTCCTCCTACTTTCACTGATGCCAAGACAGTCCAGTGTTGTTGGGGACATGCCATTGCAGTTTGGAGCAGAATTGATGCAACACACTTCGCTACAACAGGACTTGGCTGGCAAAAATGATGACCAAACAACAGACACCAAAACATTTGTATGTTCAAGCCATGTCTTTTGCAGGGGCAAGCGGAAAACCTCAATTGATAAGGCATTGGTTGCAAGTTAAAAGCTTTGTGCATTGGCAAAAGCATGCGATGCAAGAACAACATGTTTGATACACAATCAGGACGGGCATGGAATGCATGATTAGACAATTTTTGTATTGGCGAGAGTAGGGGCAGCATGTGTGTTCAACCCATTTTTGCATTTGTGAAAGCTAGGGTTTGGAACTCAATTCTGGTTGCATTTCTGAATAAATTAGTGGATTCATGTAGGAGTAGGGGTGCAAAGTGGTGCGAATTCCTACAGCAGTGCGGGTGCAATGGAAAAAGCAGGGTGCATAATCTCAGCCGATTCTGGTGGCATTGGGGATGCGAATGACCCTTTGTGAATTTTTTTTGTGGTACCTTCGTGTAATTTTTTTCCAGGAAACAGGAAGTTGACGGTTTTTTTCATTTGCTGTCCCCAAAAAAAAATACATTCACAAGGACCAGGCATTGCTGGGGTAGACATATAGGCATAAAACAATTCCCTAAAATTTTCCAAGTTTTCGGGCACAAAAACATGGGAACACATTCTGTGTTTGTGGCCTACACTCTGCAGCCTGACCCACCACTCTGGACTCTCCCTGAACAAGGGATCTCCAGGGGGTGGGAGCCCATTCACAAGGGCCAGGCATTGCTGGGGTAGACATATAGGCATAAAACAATTTCCTAAAATCTTCCAAGTTTTCGGGCACAAAAACATGGGAACACGTTCTGTGTTTGTGGCCTACACTCTGCAGCCTGACCCACCACTCTGGACTCTCCCTGAACAAGGGATCTCCAGGGGGTGGGAGCCCATTCACAAGGGCCAGGCATTGCTGGGGTAGACGTATAGGCATAAAACAATTTCCTAAAATCTTCCAAGTTTTCGGGCACAAAAACATGGGAACACGTTCTGTGTTTGTGGCCTACACTCTGCAGCCTGACCCACCACCCTGGACTCTCCCTGAACAAGGGATCTCCAGGGGGTGGGAGCCCATTCACAAGGGCCAGGCATTGCTGGGGTAGACATATAGGCATGCTATTGAGGTATGGAGGACAACATTCATGTGTGTTGCATGGCAATACATTCATTTGGGACGCAAACTCAGGCACATGGGACCGAACCCAAGCCCAAGGCAGCAGCCAACCCTGGCCCCAAGGATGGTTGTTTTCAGTGATAGTCGGCAACTCAAGGCACCCCCCCAGGGCAACGTGGATGCATTGTCATGGAGCCTGACAGCATGAATGTGACCTCCTAGGTGTCCTCTAGAGGTTCCTGAACCTCAAGCTGAAGAGATGGCCCACAAACCTTTTTTTTGTACAAATTTCACCGTTCTACTACGTAACTTTTCGGCCTTTTCAGGATGGCTGTTTTCAGTGATAGTCGGCAACCCAAGGCACCCCCCCAGGGCAACGTCTATGCATTATCATGGAGCCTGACAGCATGAGTGTGACCTCCTAGGTCTCCTCTAGAGGTTCATAAACCTCAAGCTGAAGAGATGGCCCACAAAGACAGGAGACAATGGGGTGGGGTGGGGTGGGGGGGGGGGGCATGCGCGCAGTTGAGGCCGCGGTCACATTTTCTCGGCCCATTTGTGCGTGCTTCTTCATTACTTGGGCCCTGGTTCCCCGTTTGCAGGGTATCTTTGTCTGATTGTGCCCCATGTGCGGCTCTTAACGGCCGAATCTGTTCGTTGCTGGCCCGTTCGGATGCGGTCCACCCCCCCCCTTTTCCCCGCCCGCAAGCCGGGCGTCCGCGCATGACGAATGCGTACAGCCATACTACTGGGAACACACCTAAACCCGTCCGATTTCAGAAGTTAAGCCTAGTCAGGCCCAGTTAGTACTGAGGTGGGAGACCACTTGGGAACACTGGGTGCTGTACGCTTTTTTATTGCCCCTGACTCGGTAGGATCTGCCCGTTCCTAGACAGGCAGATCCTACCGAGTATACAGTCTCCCCGAAAGTACTAAAAATAGCAAATTGTACCAAATCGACGTGAAAATCTTTGTACCCCCCCTATTTCGAGGTCGCTGATTCCGAAAATGCAATTTTTTTTCGAATCTGAGACAGTGGCGTCGAGATATGAGGGGGTCCAAATGGAGCGCGCGCGCGACCAAAAACTCGGTAATAACCGCCCCAACCGCCAAATCTGAGTTGATATTCGGATTCAGCGACATCAAAATAGGGGGGGGGGGTACTAGTTTACCCATGTAGGTCCCCAGGGGGTCCTGCTCTAACACCACCCCAAAAGGGGTATCCCCATTCGTGGTGAGGAACGGGCAGAGCCTACCGAGTCGGTAATAGTCACCCATATCCTAAAATGAGCTATTGACACAGTAAACCCCCCCTATTTCGGGGTCGCTGAGTCCAAAACGTCACTCATTTTGCGAATCCGAGACGGTGGCGTCGAGCTATGGGGGAGGGGGGTCCTAACGAGCGGTGGGGGGTCCGAAAAACCCCCCTTCCAAAATGCGTTCGCTCAGGGGCGTTGTCACAAGGACGTTATGCTACGCACACCCTTCTTGGAGGCACACTTTCTGAGTGTCTATTTTTTTTCGGTATATACTCGCTCCTTACTAGGCAGCTTTGGTGCTTTCAGCGCCACTTTGTGGAGGCCAATGGGCCAATCTCCTTCCAAAACCAAAGTCCTTCCCACTGGAGTCAGGATCATAGGCTCAAGCTCAGCACCCATCATTTACTCCGCACACATCCGCACACATGTCCCTCCCCTTTGCGTAACACCCTGCCCTTCCTTCCCTGGTGGTATCGCGGCATGCGCTGCCCCGCCCCTTCCGCCCCTCCCCCCTAGGGGAGTAGGGTTTGTCCATGTCCCTTGTGCGCAGGAGACAATGGGGTGGGGTGGGGTGGGGGGGTGCATGCGCGCAGTTGAGGCCGCGGTCACATTTTGTCGGCCCATTTGTGTGTGCTTCTTGCTTACTTGGGCCCTGGTTCCCCGTTTGCAGGGTATCTTTGTCTGATTGTGCCCCATGTGCGGCGCTTAACGGCCGAATCTGTTCGTTGCTGGCCCGTTCGGACGCGGACAATGATTTGTGCCATGTGATGTTTTTTCCAATCTGTTGCATTCGGTGACGTTGCCGATCGATGTGCACAGTGATACGCTGTATGGAGAGTGTTGTCCTGGGGACAGCTTGTTTTTTGGGCTTCTAGTCAGCTTTGCTGGGAGTTTTGTTTTGTATTCTTTGCACCATGTCGTGCTGTGAGCAATGTGTTGTGTCTTGTGCGCAGTGCTGTCTATTGCAAGCTGTATCCAAAAACTTCCATGGTGCAGAACAAAGGTCTCATTGAAGCTCATGTTTTTCGCACATGGCCGCCATGGCACCTTCTTAGGAGCTAGATCTTCCTCTGAGTGTGCTGAGACCATCCCGCCCCCCTCCTGGACAAGAATCTTAGAGATTCCAAATGTGCACATGCCTCTACAATGCCACATACCTTCGGGAAATCCTTCTGTGTAACCCGCATAGGCCTGTACGCAAAGGCTAAAAAGGATTTCAAAAATTTGCTGAACGAGGAATCTCAACAACCCTAGCTCCTTGAGGGAATATATGAATGGTCCAAATGCTCGATCTAGCCATAATTCAAAGGCAGGAAATACATTCTAAACTGTAAGCCACAAATTATCATAACTATTGCAACTTTCCTCAACCTCTTTTGTCCGCAAAAATCTTGACGTAGTGATATTGCAGGTAGTAAAGACGTATCACTATTACTATCGCAAAAAGGAATGTCGAAGTGGTCCACTTCACGGTTCAAAAAATCCTAGTTTGTTGCGTGACGATGTTACAAATTTTGTACATACCCGTGTCTGTTGGAAACAGAACACTGCATGTGTCCTGTGTGCTACAAAACCGCGGCTGCCAAAGTACTGCATGATTCGATGCTCAACAACTTACCAAAATGTCAAACCCATAGCAGATGAGGTATGGGATCAAATTGTCCTAACCAATTTTGAGAAACATCCCAGATGTCCCCAATATCCTAGTGAGTTTAAAATACAATATCACAATCTTCTACACAACCATAGATCTATCAAGGCTGCGCATCCCGATGGCTAACCCGTACGAAATGAAAAGCGCGCCAACGAATGTCCTAAGTCGTGTTTGAGAAAACGATCCTAAGTCCGAATGCAGAAAAGATCCTAATGATTCTAATTATCATAAAAGTCCTAACCAGGCGAACATGTTGCGATGAGTCATTGTCAAAGATATGGAAAAATAGGTTATCCTTATCCTAGAACCTCTGTCTAACGCGTGGAAAAAACATCCTAAGTATCCTGAACATCCCCAGCCTTTGGGACAGAACGTTAGGGCTAGGAAACATCCTAACTATGCCAAGTACTGAATATTCCTCGATAACACCAACGAATATACTACATATCCTAAGCGTGGTTACAATTACGGTTGTCATGAGTTATTTGCCATCACTACACATGCAAAATGTAAAAAGAACGATATTCTAACTCCTGTTGGAGAAAATATCCTAAATATCTTCAACTGACTGAACATTTGTTCTCAAAAATATCCCAAATATCCCAAGTACTTTGTGTGGCTCTGGGCATGTAATTATCCTAAACTTCCTGACCTGGCAAACATGTTGCGATGGGTCATTGTCAAAGAGATGGATAAACCGGTTAGCCTTAGCCTAAAAACACTGTCTAATTTGTGCAAAAAACATCCTAAGTATCCTAAATGTCCTCAACTTTTGGGACTGAAAGTTGGGGCTAGCAAACATCTTTAATGTGCTAAGTACTCCACTTTCTTCGATAACAGCAAGGAATATCTTAAATATCCTAAGAGTGGTTACAAGTACGGTTGTGATGAGGAATTTGCCATTACTATACATGAAAAATCTAAGAATAAAAATATCATAAGTGCTGACGGAGAAAATATCCTAATTATCCTAAATATCCTAAACATCCCAATGGGCAAACAACGGGATGTTGAAAATGTTGTGAGTCCTAATTTTGCCAAGTCAGTCATCCGAATCATCGGGAAGATCGTTAAACCTCATGCAGAAAATATCCTAAGTATCCCAAATGTTCTGACCTGGCTCGTTTCTTTTCTCAAAAACATCCTAAATATCCTAAGTACGTAATATTGTTCGGGGCATATCATCGAACATATTGTAAGTATCCGCTATTGGTGTGATGAGTAAGTAGCGATGGCTAGAAGGAAGATATCATAAGTCCTATAGGAGACAATATTCGAATTATCCTAAATATTCTGAACCATCCAATGGGCCTACAACAGGATGCTGAAAATGTTGTGCTCAGCACGTGTCAAATACTTCCTAATCTCGCCAGACCAAACATCCTGAATATCAGCACCATTCTCTCAGATCATGCAGAAAATATCCTAAATATCCCAAATATCCTCAATTGACTGAACATTCTTGCTCAAAAATATCCTCAATATCCCAAGTACTTCATGTAGCTTTGGGCATAACACCAGAAATATTCCAAAGATTCGAAGAAGGGTTACAGCTACCATTGTGATGAGTACATTGCCAAAAATATCCTAAGTCCTGATGGAGACAATATCCTCATTATGTGGACCATCCTCAACATCGTAATGGACAAACAACCGCAGGCTGAACATGTTGTGATAAGCAATCGTCAAAAACATCCCAACCTCGCTAGAACAAATATTCTAAATGCGAGAAAAGATCCTAAAACGTCATGCAAAAAATATCCTAAATATCCTAAATATCCCTAGCTGACTCATCTAGACTGAAACCTCCTGCTGAAAAATGTCCAAAATATCCCAAGTACTTAATATTCTTCCAGGCAAGGACCAAAAATATCCTAACTATCCTAAAAAATGGTTACCGTTAAAGCTAAGGTTAACCGTAACCCTTTTTTTTAGGATAATTAGGATATTTTCCCAAAAAAATGATCGGGTGTTTGGGATATTTTAGAACGCAAAAGTAACCTACTAGGATGCATTCTTTTGGCACTCACAAACCACCTCGCCTATGGAATGAGGCCTCAAGACAACACAAACAGCCCTGAACCAGTGCACCACACATGTGTAACGGCAGCACTGACAGCACTCAATTATACACTGATGTGATCAGAATTTCAATGATTCTCAGATGTACATTAGTGCAGTAAATTTTCCGCTTGTTTTCATGTTTTCCGTTCGCCGCCAGATGTCGCCTGTGAGCGCGCGTCGAGTCGCATTTGTCTTTCGTGATTTCCCAATCGGATTTATTTAAATTATTTCGAATGATTTCACGTTGTGTCATTATGTGCGATGAATGCGCATTGAGATTCTATGTCTGCTCCATTTTTGTAGACCGGGTTTTCGTACTCTTCATATTCCACCATGGAGTTCAAAGGACTTACAAGTGCTTCGCATATGTCGCTCCCCTAAGCTGGATATGGGTCTGAAGAGGGTTATGTGGGTTCGGAGATATCAGGGGCAGTGTCGGGCGTTACGACCCCTGGGGCATCAAGGCTACAGGCTTCGCAGTTACAACAAAGATCAACCACTATGCAGCGGTTACAACATGTTCCTCACATGGCACCACACAAAAGGAAGAAACACTACACCACATCAATCCACACCACGCTAGACCACACCACACCACCTTTCACCGCACTGCCCCAGGATGTGCCCCGCAATGTGGCCCACGATGTGCCCCAGAATGTGCCCCTCAATGCTCACCAGAATGTGACCCATGATGTGCCCCACCATGTGCCCCACCATGTGCCGCACGATGTGCCCGCCAAATGCCAATTGATGTGCCCCATGATGTGCCCCACAGTGTGCCCCACTGTGAACCCCACGATGTGCCCTGGGATGTGCCGCACCATGTGCCCCACCATGTGCCGCAGGATGTGCCCCACCATGTAGTAAAATACTTGTAAAATCGGGGTAAAAATTGGGGATGTTTTTTGCCATACAAGGAGGGTGCTGGGTATACTTTGCACTGCACCACGGCCTCCTACCACCTTCAGAATGCATACCACTTCACAAATGCCTTCCTCTCTATCATTACATCACATTCCAACCCATAGTTGCTCACCCGGGATGCTCCCCTTGCTGGTCTCTCCGCTATTTACCACAAACCATACATAAAAAAAAGGCATGTTTCTGGGTAGTTCTCCATAGGCATAGTCGGCAACCCAAGGGACCCCTTCAGGATGTATCCACGGCTTCTGTGCCCCAAGCCAATGGCGTTGGTGAGGTCTCTGGGATCAGGGCATGGACATCCGAACCCGGTTTGCCAAACCAAAACATTGTCCAGCCGCCGCAGCTCCATTAAGGTCCACCGCTCACTAGTAAAATCGGGGTAAAAACTGGGGATGTTTTTCGCCATACAAGGAGGGTGGTGGGTATACTTTGCACTGCACCACGGCCTCCTACCACCTTCAGAATGCATTCCACTTCACATGCCCAAAAAGTAGGTCGCAATGGACACGGTAACCCAAGAAGTGCTGAACTGGTGCGTTTGCGCAATTTGTATGCTGCAGCTGATCGCTCTTTCGTTCATCCTGCTGCCGTCAAGAAACGGGTGCCGTACATGGACGCCACAGCAAAGCAGCCGTTGGTAATATCAACCCCCCCCTGTCCTGTGCCTCTCCTACCCCACGGTCCGTGAATGGGTGAATCTTTTGGTCGTTGGCCACATTTCACCATTGTGGAGTCCCCGAACATTTTGCCTTGATTTCGAGAAAGAGTTGTGCGGTTTCCGTGTCAACCTGCATCATAACTGTTGTGTTGCACAACTGACACACACAGAGCGCGCTGACACACAACGAACACACAGACAGCGCGAGTGGAGACATCGTATTCAAATGAACGAAGTCCTGGTTTGTTACCTTTTGTTGGAATTTGGGGAGTACAGTACAGGTCCACAAGGTGTTTGTTTCTCTCATTTTGGTGTTCTTGAAGCAATTTTGAAGTTTGAAGTTGGATTTTGATATTTTGTTGCGAATCAGAGTCCCTGTTCCCTGGCGACGCGCTCGGACAGGGTTACGGCGCTCACAACGTGACGCTCTACGCTGCGCTGACAGCGTTTGACTGTCCTGCGCCACCTGTAGCAGCTAATTCTGTTTCAATTCTTCAATTTTGCAAATTTTCAAATTTTGCTCTCTTTTTCTGTCGGCGACGCTTGTCGTAGCTTTTCGACGCGCGAGTGCGTTCGTGGCACTCGTCAACACTGGTATTGTGTGTCGACGGCTCTCTTCCAGCGTCTTGCCCAGTTTCAGGGCTTCATCCTGGCCCATTTTGGGTTTTTAGACCTTTTTGGCCTGTTTCTGGCCAAATGTGCCATTTTTGGCAGGATCGGTCGCAAGCGACAGCTGCGACGCGTGGCGACGCCCTCCGTCGTTCGCCACGGCGCTGCTGGGGCACTCCGAGTGCGCCTGGGTGTTTTCGAGGTGAGTTTTGGGTCGATTTTGGTCATTTTTCACTCTTTGAGAGAATTTCATCTTTGTGATCATCCATCACCATTTCAAGTCAATCAGCCTATTTTGGCTGCTCATGTGCAGTCAACTCCTTCGCCAGAGCGAACCTGAAGGACACACTTCCACACTTGCACTCATACACTTACAGAATACACCATGTACGACCCCTATATATACCCATTTGAGTGAAGCCCATGTATCAGAGCGCCCCAAGTCAACTTAGTGAGAGTCTATAGAGCACTCGCTGACACACAACTGACACACAGAGCTGACACACAAATGACCACAGAGAGCGCGTGACACACAAGTGACACACACAGAGTGCGCTGACACACAAGTGACACACAGACAGCGCGCTGACACACACAGACAGCGCGCTGACACCCAATGGACACCTATGATGCGCGCTGACACACAACGAACACACAGACAGCGCGCTGACGCTTGTAGAAATACATCCGGGCATGGCCAATTGCTATGACATTTTCGTTGCTGCCTGCACAAGTCGGAAAATTGGTGCATTGTATTTTGGTCAATGTTTGCTGCCAGTGTTCAGCATGACTATTTTTTTCCAAAATATGTGGTGTTTTTCATGGTGAGCCTGTGTGGAATGTTCCCTATTGCTTGCTCTATTTGTGGACACTATTGAACAATGCTTGTTTTTTCCTCCTCCTACTTTCACTGATGCCAAGACAGTCCAGTGTTGTTGGGGACATGCCATTGCAGTTTGGAGCAGAATTGATGCAACACACTTCGCTACAACAGGACTTGGCTGGCAAAAATGATGACCAAACAACAGACACCAAAACATTTGTATGTTCAAGCCATGTCTTTTGCAGGGGCAAGCGGAAAACCTCAATTGATAAGGCATTGGTTGCAAGTTAAAAGCTTTGTGCATTGGCAAAAGCATGCGATGCAAGAACAACATGTTTGATACACAATCAGGACGGGCATGGAATGCATGATTAGACAATTTTTGTATTGGCGAGAGTAGGGGCAGCATGTGTGTTCAACCCATTTTTGCATTTGTGAAAGCTAGGGTTTGGAACTCAATTCTGGTTGCATTTCTGAATAAATTAGTGGATTCATGTAGGAGTAGGGGTGCAAAGTGGTGCGAATTCCTACAGCAGTGCGGGTGCAATGGAAAAAGCAGGGTGCATAATCTCAGCCGATTCTGGTGGCATTGGGGATGCGAATGACCCTTTGTGAATTTTTTTTGTGGTACCTTCGTGTAATTTTTTTCCAGGAAACAGGAAGTTGACGGTTTTTTTCATTTGCTGTCCCCAAAAAAAAATACATTCACAAGGACCAGGCATTGCTGGGGTAGACATATAGGCATAAAACAATTCCCTAAAATTTTCCAAGTTTTCGGGCACAAAAACATGGGAACACGTTCTGTGTTTGTGGCCTACACTCTGCAGCCTGACCCACCACTCTGGACTCTCCCTGAACAAGGGATCTCCAGGGGGTGGGAGCCCATTCACAAGGGCCAGGCATTGCTGGGGTAGACATATAGGCATAAAACAATTTCCTAAAATCTTCCAAGTTTTCGGGCACAAAAACATGGGAACACGTTCTGTGTTTGTGGCCTACACTCTGCAGCCTGACCCACCACTCTGGACTCTCCCTGAACAAGGGATCTCCAGGGGGTGGGAGCCCATTCACAAGGGCCAGGCATTGCTGGGGTAGACGTATAGGCATAAAACAATTTCCTAAAATCTTCCAAGTTTTCGGGCACAAAAACATGGGAACACGTTCTGTGTTTGTGGCCTACACTCTGCAGCCTGACCCACCACCCTGGACTCTCCCTGAACAAGGGATCTCCAGGGGGTGGGAGCCCATTCACAAGGGCCAGGCATTGCTGGGGTAGACATATAGGCATGCTATTGAGGTATGGAGGACAACATTCATGTGTGTTGCATGGCAATACATTCATTTGGGACGCAAACTCAGGCACATGGGACCGAACCCAAGCCCAAGGCAGCAGCCAACCCTGGCCCCAAGGATGGTTGTTTTCAGTGATAGTCGGCAACTCAAGGCACCCCCCCAGGGCAACGTGGATGCATTGTCATGGAGCCTGACAGCATGAATGTGACCTCCTAGGTGTCCTCTAGAGGTTCCTGAACCTCAAGCTGAAGAGATGGCCCACAAACCTTTTTTTTGTACAAATTTCACCGTTCTACTACGTAACTTTTCGGCCTTTTCAGGATGGCTGTTTTCAGTGATAGTCGGCAACCCAAGGCACCCCCCCAGGGCAATGTCTATGCATTATCATGGAGCCTGACAGCATGAGTGTGACCTCCTAGGTCTCCTCTAGAGGTTCATAAACCTCAAGCTGAAGAGATGGCCCACAAAGACAGGAGACAATGGGGTGGGGTGGGGTGGGGGGGGGGGGCATGCGCGCAGTTGAGGCCGCGGTCACATTTTCTCGGCCCATTTGTGCGTGCTTCTTCATTACTTGGGCCCTGGTTCCCCGTTTGCAGGGTATCTTTGTCTGATTGTGCCCCATGTGCGGCTCTTAACGGCCGAATCTGTTCGTTGCTGGCCCGTTCGGATGCGGTCCACCCCCCCCCTTTTCCCCGCCCGCAAGCCGGGCGTCCGCGCATGACGAATGCGTACAGCCATACTACTGGGAACACACCTAAACCCGTCCGATTTCAGAAGTTAAGCCTAGTCAGGCCCAGTTAGTACTGAGGTGGGAGACCACTTGGGAACACTGGGTGCTGTACGCTTTTTTATTGCCCCTGACTCGGTAGGATCTGCCCGTTCCTAGACAGGCAGATCCTACCGAGTATACAGTCTCCCCGAAAGTACTAAAAATAGCAAATTGTACCAAATCGACGTGAAAATCTTTGTACCCCCCCTATTTCGAGGTCGCTGATTCCGAAAATGCAATTTTTTTTCGAATCTGAGACAGTGGCGTCGAGATATGAGGGGGTCCAAATGGAGCGCGCGCGCGACCAAAAACTCGGTAATAACCGCCCCAACCGCCAAATCTGAGTTGATATTCGGATTCGGCGACATCAAAATAGGGGGGGGGGGTACTAGTTTACCCATGTAGGTCCCCAGGGGGTCCTGCTCTAACACCACCCCAAAAGGGGTATCCCCATTCGTGGTGAGGAACGGGCAGAGCCTACCGAGTCGGTAATAGTCACCCATATCCTAAAATGAGCTATTGACACAGTAAACCCCCCCTATTTCGGGGTCGCTGAGTCCAAAACGTCACTCATTTTGCGAATCCGAGACGGTGGCGTCGAGCTATGGGGGAGGGGGGTCCTAACGAGCGGTGGGGGGTCCGAAAAACCCCCCTTCCAAAATGCGTTCGCATAAGGGCGCTGTCACAAGGACGTTATGCTACGCACACCCTTCTTGGAGGCACACTTTCTGAGTGTCTATTTTTTTTCAGTATATACTCGCTCCTTACTAGGCAGCTTTGGTGCTTTCAGCGCCACTTTGTGGAGGCCAATGGGCCAATCTCCTTCCAAAACCAAAGTCCTTCCCACTGGAGTCCGGATCATAGGCTCAAGCTCAGCACCCATCATTTACTCCGCACACATCCGCACACATGTCCCTCCCCTTTGCGTAACACCCTGCCCTTCCTTCCCTGGTGGTATCGCGGCATGCGCTGCCCCGCCCCTTCCGCCCCTCCCCCCTAGGGGAGTAGGGTTTGTCCATGTCCCTTGTGCGCAGGAGACAATGGGGTGGGGTGGGGTGGGGGGGTGCATGCGCGCAGTTGAGGCCGCGGTCACATTTTGTCGGCCCATTTGTGTGTGCTTCTTGCTTACTTGGGCCCTGGTTCCCCGTTTGCAGGGTATCTTTGTCTGATTGTGCCCCATGTGCGGCGCTTAACGGCCGAATCTGTTCGTTGCTGGCCCGTTCGGACGCGGACAATGATTTGTGCCATGTGATGTTTTTTCCAATCTGTTGCATTCGGTGACGTTGCCGATCGATGTGCACAGTGATACGCTGTATGGAGAGTGTTGTCCTGGGGACAGCTTGTTTTTTGGGCTTCTAGTCAGCTTTGCTGGGAGTTTTGTTTTGTATTCTTTGCACCATGTCGTGCTGTGAGCAATGTGTTGTGTCTTGTGCGCAGTGCTGTCTATTGCAAGCTGTATCCAAAAACTTCCATGGTGCAGAACAAAGGTCTCATTGAAGCTCATGTTTTTCGCACATGGCCGCCATGGCACCTTCTTAGGAGCTAGATCTTCCTCTGAGTGTGCTGAGACCATCCCGCCCCCCTCCTGGACAAGAATCTTAGAGATTCCAAATGTGCACATGCCTCTACAATGCCACATACCTTCGGGAAATCCTTCTGTGTAACCCGCATAGGCCTGTACGCAAAGGCTAAAAAGGATTTCAAAAATTTGCTGAACGAGGAATCTCAACAACCCTAGCTCCTTGAGGGAATATATGAATGGTCCAAATGCTCGATCTAGCCATAATTCAAAGGCAGGAAATACATTCTAAACTGTAAGCCACAAATTATCATAACTATTGCAACTTTCCTCAACCTCTTTTGTCCGCAAAAATCTTGACGCAGTGATATTGCAGGTAGTAAAGACGTATCACTATTACTATCGCAAAAAGGAATGTCGAAGTGGTCCACTTCACGGTTCAAAAAATCCTAGTTTGTTGCGTGACGATGTTACAAATTTTGTACATACCCGTGTCTGTTGGAAACAGAACACTGCATGTGTCCTGTGTGCTACAAAACCGCGGCTGCCAAAGTACTGCATGATTCGATGCTCAACAACTTACCAAAATGTCAAACCCATAGCAGATGAGGTATGGGATCAAATTGTCCTAACCAATTTTGAGAAACATCCCAGATGTCCCCAATATCCTAGTGAGTTTAAAATACAATATCACAATCTTCTACACAACCATAGATCTATCAAGGCTGCGCATCCCGATGGCTAACCCGTACGAAATGAAAAGCGCGCCAACGAATGTCCTAAGTCGTGTTTGAGAAAACGATCCTAAGTCCGAATGCAGAAAAGATCCTAATGATTCTAATTATCATAAAAGTCCTAACCAGGCGAACATGTTGCGATGAGTCATTGTCAAAGATATGGAAAAATAGGTTATCCTTATCCTAGAACCTCTGTCTAACGCGTGGAAAAAACATCCTAAGTATCCTGAACATCCCCAGCCTTTGGGACAGAACGTTAGGGCTAGGAAACATCCTAACTATGCCAAGTACTGAATATTCCTCGATAACACCAACGAATATACTACATATCCTAAGCGTGGTTACAATTACGGTTGTCATGAGTTATTTGCCATCACTACACATGCAAAATGTAAAAAGAACGATATTCTAACTCCTGTTGGAGAAAATATCCTAAATATCTTCAACTGACTGAACATTTGTTCTCAAAAATATCCCAAATATCCCAAGTACTTTGTGTGGCTCTGGGCATGTAATTATCCTAAACTTCCTGACCTGGCAAACATGTTGCGATGGGTCATTGTCAAAGAGATGGATAAACCGGTTAGCCTTAGCCTAAAAACACTGTCTAATTTGTGCAAAAAACATCCTAAGTATCCTAAATGTCCTCAACTTTTGGGACTGAAAGTTGGGGCTAGCAAACATCTTTAATGTGCTAAGTACTCCACTTTCTTCGATAACAGCAAGGAATATCTTAAATATCCTAAGAGTGGTTACAAGTACGGTTGTGATGAGGAATTTGCCATTACTATACATGAAAAATCTAAGAATAAAAATATCATAAGTGCTGACGGAGAAAATATCCTAATTATCCTAAATATCCTAAACATCCCAATGGGCAAACAACGGGATGTTGAAAATGTTGTGAGTCCTAATTTTGCCAAGTCAGTCATCCGAATCATCGGGAAGATCGTTAAACCTCATGCAGAAAATATCCTAAGTATCCCAAATGTTCTGACCTGGCTCGTTTCTTTTCTCAAAAACATCCTAAATATCCTAAGTACGTAATATTGTTCGGGGCATATCATCGAACATATTGTAAGTATCCGCTATTGGTGTGATGAGTAAGTAGCGATGGCTAGAAGGAAGATATCATAAGTCCTATAGGAGACAATATTCGAATTATCCTAAATATTCTGAACCATCCAATGGGCCTACAACAGGATGCTGAAAATGTTGTGCTCAGCACGTGTCAAATACTTCCTAATCTCGCCAGACCAAACATCCTGAATATCAGCACCATTCTCTCAGATCATGCAGAAAATATCCTAAATATCCCAAATATCCTCAATTGACTGAACGTTCTTGCTCAAAAATATCCTCAATATCCCAAGTACTTCATGTAGCTTTGGGCATAACACCAGAAATATTCCAAAGATTCGAAGAAGGGTTACAGCTACCATTGTGATGAGTACATTGCCAAAAATATCCTAAGTCCTGATGGAGACAATATCCTCATTATGTGGACCATCCTCAACATCGTAATGGACAAACAACCGCAGGCTGAACATGTTGTGATAAGCAATCGTCAAAAACATCCCAACCTCGCTAGAACAAATATTCTAAATGCGAGAAAAGATCCTAAAACGTCATGCAAAAAATATCCTAAATATCCTAAATATCCCTAGCTGACTCATCTAGACTGAAACCTCCTGCTGAAAAATGTCCAAAATATCCCAAGTACTTAATATTCTTCCAGGCAAGGACCAAAAATATCCTAACTATCCTAAAAAATGGTTACCGTTAAAGCTAAGGTTAACCGTAACCCTTTTTTTTAGGATAATTAGGATATTTTCCCAAAAAAATGATCGGGTGTTTGGGATATTTTAGAACGCAAAAGTAACCTACTAGGATGCATTCTTTTGGCACTCACAAACCACCTCGCCTATGGAATGAGGCCTCAAGACAACACAAACAGCCCTGAACCAGTGCACCACACATGTGTAACGGCAGCACTGACAGCACTCAATTATACACTGATGTGATCAGAATTTCAATGATTCTCAGATGTACATTAGTGCAGTAAATTTTCCGCTTGTTTTCATGTTTTCCGTTCGCCGCCAGATGTCGCCTGTGAGCGCGCGTCGAGTCGCATTTGTCTTTCGTGATTTCCCAATCGGATTTATTTAAATTATTTCGAATGATTTCACGTTGTGTCATTATGTGCGATGAATGCGCATTGAGATTCTATGTCTGCTCCATTTTTGTAGACCGGGTTTTCGTACTCTTCATATTCCACCATGGAGTTCAAAGGACTTACAAGTGCTTCGCATATGTCGCTCCCCTAAGCTGGATATGGGTCTGAAGAGGGTTATGTGGGTTCGGAGATATCAGGGGCAGTGTCGGGCGTTACGACCCCTGGGGCATCAAGGCTACAGGCTTCGCAGTTACAACAAAGATCAACCACTATGCAGCGGTTACAACATGTTCCTCACATGGCACCACACAAAAGGAAGAAACACTACACCACATCAATCCACACCACGCTAGACCACACCACACCACCTTTCACCGCACTGCCCCAGGATGTGCCCCGCAATGTGGCCCACGATGTGCCCCAGAATGTGCCCCTCAATGCTCACCAGAATGTGACCCATGATGTGCCCCACCATGTGCCCCACCATGTGCCGCACGATGTGCCCGCCAAATGCCAATTGATGTGCCCCATGATGTGCCCCACAGTGTGCCCCACTGTGAACCCCACGATGTGCCCTGGGATGTGCCGCACCATGTGCCCCACCATGTGCCGCAGGATGTGCCCCACCATGTAGTAAAATACTTGTAAAATCGGGGTAAAAATTGGGGATGTTTTTTGCCATACAAGGAGGGTGCTGGGTATACTTTGCACTGCACCACGGCCTCCTACCACCTTCAGAATGCATACCACTTCACAAATGCCTTCCTCTCTATCATTACATCACATTCCAACCCATGGTTGCTCGACCGGGATGCTACCCTTGCTGGTCTCTCCGCTGTTTACCACAAATCCCGCCCTTTCATGTCCCAACACCCCATTCAAAAACACCCACCCCTCCCCCATCCGCATCAACACGCCATACCTACACTTTCGTGCAACCCTGCAAATGTGCTCACATTCACATTTGCATCCCACCGCACCCATCCAATTCCACACAGGCCACCGTACCCCGCCCTTTCATGTCCCAACAACCCATTCAAAAAGAACCACACACCAGCATCCGCATCAACACGCCGTACCTACACTTGTGGTAATCACCAGAGAGACCAGCAAGGGGAGCATCCCGGGTGAGCAACTATGGCTTGGAATGTGATGTAATGATAGAGGGGAGGGCAGCTGTGGAGTGCACCTCATTGCAAAGATGTTAGGAGGCCGTGGTGCAGTGCATGGTACAACCAGCACCCCCTCTGTGTAGCGAAAAACATAGCCGATTTTTACCCCAATTTTACTAGCGAGCGGTGGACCTTAATGGAGCCACCGCGGCTGGAAATGTTTTTGCCTGGCAAAGCCAGTTCAGATGTCCATGGCAGCATCGCCCTTTCATGTTCCAACGACCCATTCAAAAACACCCACCCCTCCCCCATCCGCATCAACACGCCATACCTACACTTTCCTACAACCCCTCCAATGTGCTTACATTCACATTTGCATCCCACCGCATCCACCCAACCCGGCACAGGCCACGGTACCCCGCCATTTCATGTTCCAACACCCCATTCAAAAACACCCACCCCTCCCCCATCCGCCTCAACGCGGCATACCTACACTTTCGTGCAACCCCCCAAATGTGCTCACATTCACATTTGCATCCCACCGCATCCACCCAACCCGGCACAGGCCACCGTACCCCGCCCTTTCATGTCCCAACACCCCATTAAAAAACACCCACCCCTCCTTCATCCGCATCAACACGCCATACCTACACTTTCGTGCGACCCCCCGTATGTGCTCGCATTCACATTTGCATCCCACTGCACCCACCCAACCCCACACAGGCCACCGTACCTCGCCCTTTCATGTCCCAACACCCCATTCAAAAACACCCACCCCTCCCCCATCCGCATCAACACGCCATACCTACACTTTCCTACAACCCCCCCAATGTGCTCACATTCACATTTGCATCCCACCGCATCCACCCAACCCGGCACAGGCCACGGTACCCCGCCATTTCATGTTCCAACACCCCATTCAAAAACACCCACCCCTCCCCCATCCGCCTCAACACGGCATACCTACACTTTCGTGCAACCCCCCAAATGTGCTCACATTCACATTTGCATCCCACCGCATCCACCCAACCCCACACAGGCCACCGTACCCCGCCCTTTCATGTCCCAACACCCCATTCAAAAACACCCACCCCTCCCCCATCCGCCTCAACACGGCATACCTACACTTTCGTGCAACCCCCCAAATGTGCTGGGATTCACATTTGCATCCCACCGCATCCACCCAACCCGGCACAGGCCACGGTACCCCGCCGTTTCATGTTCCAACACCCCATTCAAAAACACCCACCCCTCCCCCATCCGCATCAACACGCCATACCTGCACTTTCTTGCAACCCTCCCAATGTGCTCACATTCACATTTGCATCCCATCGCATCCACCCAACCCGGCACAGGCCACGGTACCCCGCCATTTCATGTTCCAACACCTATTCAAAAACACCCACCCCTCCCCCATCCGCCTCAACACGGCATACCTGCACTTTCGTGAAACCACCCAAATGTGCTCACATTCACATTTGCATCCCACCGCATCCACCCAACCCCACACAGGCCACCGTACCCCGCCCTTTCATGTCCCAACACCCCATTCAAAAACACCCACCCATCCCTCATCCGCATCAACACGCCATACCTACACTTTCGTGCGACCCCCCGTATGTGCTCGCATTCACATTTGCATCCCACTGCACCCACCCAACCCCACACAGGCCACCGTACCTCGCCCTTTCATATCCCAACACCCCATTCAAAAACACCCACCCCTCCCCCATCCGCATCAACACGCCATACCTACACTTTCTTGCAACCCCCCAAATGTGCTCACATTCACATTTGCATCCCACCGCATCCACCCAACCCCACACAGGCCACCGTACCCCGCCCTTTCATGTCCCAACACCCCATTCAAAAACACCCACCCCTCCTCCATCCGCATCAACACGCCATACCTACACTTTCGTGCGACCCCCCGTATGTGCTCACATTCACATTTGCATCCCACTGCACCCACCCAACCCCACACAGGCCACCGTACCTCGCCCTTTCGTGTTCCAACACCCCATTCAAAAACACCCACCCCTCCCCCATCCGCATCAACACGCCATACCTGCACTTTCTTGCAACCCCCCCAATGTGCTCACATTCACATTTGCATCCCACCGCATCCACCCAACCCGGCACAGGCCACCGTACCCCGCCCTTTCATGTCCCAACACCCCATTCAAAAACACCCACCCCTCCCCCATCCGCATCAACACGCCATACCTACACTTTCGTGCAACCCCCCAAATGTGCTCACATTCACATTTGCATCCCACCGCACCCATCCAATTCCACACAGGCCACCGTACCCCGCCCTTTCATGTCCCAACAACCCATTCAAAAAGAACCACACACCAGCATCCGCATCAACACGCCGTACCTACACTTGTGGTAATCACCAGAGAGACCAGCAAGGGGAGCATCCCGGGTGAGCAACTATGGCTTGGAATGTGATGTAATGATCGAGGGGAGGGCAGCTGTGGAGTGCACCTCATTGCAAAGATGTTAGGAGGCCGTGGTGCAGTGCATGGTACAACCAGCACCCCCTCTGTGTAGCGAAAAACATAGCCGATTTTTACCCCAATTTTACTACCGAGCGGTGGACCTTAATGGAGCCACCGCGGCTGGAAATGTTTTTGCCTGGCAAAGCCAGTTCAGATGTCCATGGCAGCATCGCCCTTTCATGTTCCAACGACCCATTCAAAAACACCCACCCCTCCCCCATCCGCATCAACACGCCATACCTACACTTTCCTACAACCCCCCCAATGTGCTTACATTCACATTTGCATCCCACCGCATCCACCCAACCCGGCACAGGCCACGGTACCCCGCCATTTCATGTTCCAACACCCCATTCAAAAACACCCACCCCTCCCCCATCCGCCTCAACGCGGCATACCTACACTTTCGTGCAACCCCCGAAATGTGCTCACATTCACATTTGCATCCCACCGCATCCACCCAACCCCACACAGGCCACCGTACCCCGCCCTTTCATGTCCCAACACCCCATTCAAAAACACCCACCCCTCCTCCATCCGCATCAACACGCCATACCTACACTTTCGTGCGACCCCCCGTATGTGCTCACATTCACATTTGCATCCCACTGCACCCACCCAACCCCACACAGGCCACCGTACCTCGCCCTTTCGTGTTCCAACACCCCATTCAAAAACACCCACCCCTCCCCCATCCGCATCAACACGCCATACCTGCACTTTCTTGCAACCCTCCCAATGTGCTCACATTCACATTTGCATCCCAGCGCATCCACCCAACCCGGCACAGGCCACGGTACCCCGCCATTTCATGTTCCAACACCCCATTCAAAAACACCCACCCCTCCCCCATCCGCCTCAACACGGCATACCTACACTTTCGTGCAACCCCCCAAATGGGCTCACATTCACATTTACATCCCACCGCACCCATCCAATTCCACACAGGCCACCGTACCCCGCCCTTTCATGTCCCAACAACCCATTCAAAAAGAACCACACACCAGCATCCGCATCAACACGCCGTACCTACACTTGTGGTAATCACCAGAGAGACCAGCAAGGGGAGCATCCCGGGTGAGCAACTATGGCTTGGAATGTGATGTAATGATCGAGGGGAGGGCAGCTGTGGAGTGCACCTCATTGCAAAGATGTTAGGAGGCCGTGGTGCAGTGCATGGTACAACCAGCACCCCCTCTGTGTAGCGAAAAACATAGCCGATTTTTACCCCAATTTTACTAGCGAGCGGTGGACCTTAATGGAGCCACCGCGGCTGGAAATGTTTTTGCCTGGCAAAGCCAGTTCAGATGTCCATGGCAGCATCGCCCTTTCATGTTCCAACGACCCATTCAAAAACACCCACCCCTCCCCCATCCGCATCAACACGCCATACCTACACTTTCCTACAACCCCCCCAATGTGCTTACATTCACATTTGCATCCCACCGCATCCACCCAACCCGGCACAGGCCACGGTACCCCGCCATTTCATGTTCCAACACCCCATTCAAAAACACCCACCCCTCCCCCATCCGCCTCAACGCGGCATACCTACACTTTCGTGCAACCCCCGAAATGTGCTCACATTCACATTTGCATCCCACCGCATCCACCCAACCCCACACAGGCCACCGTACCCCGCCCTTTCATGTCCCAACACCCCATTCAAAAACACCCACCCCTCCTCCATCCGCATCAACACGCCATACCTACACTTTCGTGCGACCCCCCGTATGTGCTCACATTCACATTTGCATCCCACTGCACCCACCCAACCCCACAAAGGCCACCGTACCTCGCCCTTTCGTGTTCCAACACCCCATTCAAAAACACCCACCCCTCCCCCATCCGCATCAACACGCCATACCTGCACTTTCTTGCAACCCTCCCAATGTGCTCACATTCACATTTGCATCCCAGCGCATCCACCCAACCCGGCACAGGCCACGGTACCCCGCCATTTCATGTTCCAACACCCCATTCAAAAACACCCACCCCTCCCCCATCCGCCTCAACACGGCATACCTACACTTTCGTGCAACCCCCCAAATGTGCTCACATTCACATTTGCATCCCACCGCATCCACCCAACCCGGCACAGGCCACCGTACCCCGCCCTTTCATGTCCCAACACCCCATTCAAAAACACCCACCCCTCCTTCATCCGCATCAACACGCCATACCTACACTTTCGTGCGACCCCCCGTATGTGCTCGCATTCACATTTGCATCCCACTGCACCCACCCAACCCCACACAGGCCACCGTACCTCGCCCTTTCATGTCCCAACACCCCATTCAAAAACACCCACCCCTCCCCCATCCGCATCAACACGCCATACCTACACTTTCCTACAACCCCCCCAATGTGCTCACATTCACAATGATCTTTCTTCTAATGGGTGGCATAGTGAGAACTCACCCAAAAATTCTGCAATTCAGAAACAGAATAAAATTTGTGTTCAGGCATGTCATCCAACAGGCAGTGACCAGTACAGACAGCTCTAATCTGGCATTTCCCCAAAAAATCTGCTCAATTTCGCTTTGTTCTGCCAGAAAGCCGACCGCCGCAGACATTTCTGCGGATAAGCCCTTATCCGCAGAAAAACGCATTTCTGCGGATAACAGTTGCTCAACTCGCGGGGCACATTGCAACTGCGACCTTTTTTTTGGACATGCCCAAAAAGTAGGTCGCAATGGACACGGTAACCCAAGAAGTGCTGAACTGGTGCGTTTGCGCAATTTGTATGCTGCAGCTGATCGCTCTTTCGTTCATCCTGCTGCCGTCAAGAAACGGGTGCCGTACATGGACGCCACAGCAAAGCAGCCGTTGGTAATATCAACCCCCCCCTGTCCTGTGCCTCTCCTACCCCACGGTCCGTGAATGGGTGAATCTTTTGGTCGTTGGCCACATTTCACCATTGTGGAGTCCCCGAACATTTTGCCTTGATTTCGAGAAAGAGTTGTGCGGTTTCCGTGTCAACCTGCATCATAACTGTTGTGTTGCACAACTGACACACACAGAGCGCGCTGACACACAACGAACACACAGACAGCGCGAGTGGAGACATCGTATTCAAATGAACGAAGTCCTGGTTTGTTACCTTTTGTTGGAATTTGGGGAGTACAGTACAGGTCCACAAGGTGTTTGTTTCTCTCATTTTGGTGTTCTTGAAGCAATTTTGAAGTTTGAAGTTGGATTTTGATATTTTGTTGCGAATCAGAGTCCCTGTTCCCTGGCGACGCGCTCGGACAGGGTTACGGCGCTCACAACGTGACGCTCTACGCTGCGCTGACAGCGTTTGACTGTCCTGCGCCACCTGTAGCAGCTAATTCTGTTTCAATTCTTCAATTTTGCAAATTTTCAAATTTTGCTCTCTTTTTCTGTCGGCGACGCTTGTCGTAGCTTTTCGACGCGCGAGTGCGTTCGTGGCACTCGTCAACACTGGTATTGTGTGTCGACGGCTCTCTTCCAGCGTCTTGCCCAGTTTCAGGGCTTCATCCTGGCCCATTTTGGGTTTTTAGACCTTTTTGGCCTGTTTCTGGCCAAATGTGCCATTTTTGGCAGGATCGGTCGCAAGCGACAGCTGCGACGCGTGGCGACGCCCTCCGTCGTTCGCCACGGCGCTGCTGGGGCACTCCGAGTGCGCCTGGGTGTTTTCGAGGTGAGTTTTGGGTCGATTTTGGTCATTTTTCACTCTTTGAGAGAATTTCATCTTTGTGATCATCCATCACCATTTCAAGTCAATCAGCCTATTTTGGCTGCTCATGTGCAGTCAACTCCTTCGCCAGAGCGAACCTGAAGGACACACTTCCACACTTGCACTCATACACTTACAGAATACACCATGTACGACCCCTATATATACCCATTTGAGTGAAGCCCATGTATCAGAGCGCCCCAAGTCAACTTAGTGAGAGTCTATAGAGCACTCGCTGACACACAACTGACACACAGAGCTGACACACAAATGACCACAGAGAGCGCGTGACACACAAGTGACACACACAGAGTGCGCTGACACACAAGTGACACACAGACAGCGCGCTGACACACACAGACAGCGCGCTGACACCCAATGGACACCTATGATGCGCGCTGACACACAACGAACACACAGACAGCGCGCTGACGCTTGTAGAAATACATCCGGGCATGGCCAATTGCTATGACATTTTCGTTGCTGCCTGCACAAGTCGGAAAATTGGTGCATTGTATTTTGGTCAATGTTTGCTGCCAGTGTTCAGCATGACTATTTTTTTCCAAAATATGTGGTGTTTTTCATGGTGAGCCTGTGTGGAATGTTCCCTATTGCTTGCTCTATTTGTGGACACTATTGAACAATGCTTGTTTTTTCCTCCTCCTACTTTCACTGATGCCAAGACAGTCCAGTGTTGTTGGGGACATGCCATTGCAGTTTGGAGCAGAATTGATGCAACACACTTCGCTACAACAGGACTTGGCTGGCAAAAATGATGACCAAACAACAGACACCAAAACATTTGTATGTTCAAGCCATGTCTTTTGCAGGGGCAAGCGGAAAACCTCAATTGATAAGGCATTGGTTGCAAGTTAAAAGCTTTGTGCATTGGCAAAAGCATGCGATGCAAGAACAACATGTTTGATACACAATCAGGACGGGCATGGAATGCATGATTAGACAATTTTTGTATTGGCGAGAGTAGGGGCAGCATGTGTGTTCAACCCATTTTTGCATTTGTGAAAGCTAGGGTTTGGAACTCAATTCTGGTTGCATTTCTGAATAAATTAGTGGATTCATGTAG
>CAXIWF010001870.1:0-17860 GCA_964036045.1 Eutreptiella sp. 'Long Island Sound 2002' | reverse complement strand
CCAACCCCCAAGCCACCCAGGGCGATCCATAAGGGACCAGAGTTTTTTTTTTGGCTAAGGACCGCCCTTAAGGACCGCCCCAAGGGACCACCAACCGCCAACCGCCAACTCCCATCAACCGCCAACCGCCAACCGCTGCCAACCGCCAACCGCCAACCGTCAACCGCTGCCAACCGCCACCAACCTCCCATCACCCACCGCCCCCCTTCACAGTGGGTTCTTCCGTCCCTTTCTGGTCATTCACCGTTTGCCTGGACCGGGGACCCCCTCCACTGCCGCTGCCCCCCCCCCACCCCCTCCCCCCCCAAAACCCACCGCGCCTCTTCGCAGTGGGTTCTTCGCAGACCTCTACACCGACGCGGAGGTCATCGCCATCGTGGACAACGACGCGCTGTTCATGACGGTGCCCACGCCCTCGGGCCTCTTCGACGCGGGCAGGCCCATCGTTCTGGGCAAACAGACCCTCTACTCGTCCGGGCGGCTGGCGGGGCGCTGGGCGCATTCCACGGGTGCCACTGCCCTGCCCCCACCCCCAACCCCCCCACCCCCGGGGGAGGCATTGGAGGGGGGAGGGAGGTACACCCCCCCCCCCCCGCGTCGAGGGCGCCCAGCCTACGCCCAGCCACTGTCCCCCTGACGCCAACTGCCAGCCTCAATGGCATTTGTAAACGACAGTAACCGACCCCCAACCGCTTTGGCAACTCCTCCAACCGCCCGTCTAACCGCCTCTGGGCCTGCCTCTTGCCTTCCAATGCATCCCCGCCCCCCCCCCTCCCCCGCCCTCTCCCACAGCACTGCACCAGCGGCGCACTGCAGACTATCCCACTGGCCTTTGTGGAGCACCCCCCCCCCCCCCCACGCCCCCCGGGGGAGGCATTGGAGGGGGGGGCAGCGCCGGGGCCACGGCACCGAACGCGCGGTGTCCCACAACGCCCCCGACGGTGGACGGCCGAGACTCTGCCCGGCGCGTGCACGTGCAGTGCCGATCCCCGGCCGACACCACAAAAACAAAATGGGGACACAAAACATGAACGTCGTCCATCTCAAAGCCGCATTGCGGGGGGACCAGGGCGCTCCTGAAGGGACCAGATTTTTTTTTTTTGTTAAGGACCGCCCTTAAGGACCGCCCCAAGGGACCACCAACTGCCAATCGCCAACTCCCACCAACCGCCAACCGCCACCAACCGCCAACCACCAACCACCACCAACCGCCAGTTGCCAACCGCCAACCACCAACCACCGCCAACCGCCACCAACCGCCAGTTGCCAACTGCCAACCACCAACCGCCGCCAACCGCCAACCGCCAACCGCCAACCGCCAACCACCACCAACCGCCAGTTGCCAACTGCCAACCACCAACCGCCGCCAACCGCCAACCGCCAACCGCCACCAACCATGGTTGAGCACACGGAATGGAACTCATTTGTCCTCCCAATGAATTTCATTTTACAAAAATTTGGGGAAAAGCAGCGACAGTGACCGAGCCCCAAGAATGTCTCAGTCCCCCACGTGCGAACCCGCACCCATTTCAATAAGGCCTCCAGCCCCGCTTTGTCTGAGGGAGGACGACGCCCTGTGCGGTGCGTGGGCCCCCCAGTCTTGTGCTTCTCGAGCCCCGGCAAGACGTCAGGCCGACCAACGGAGCGGTGTGCACTGCACCGAGAACACAACACCCCCAACGGCAACAGTGACTGACTGTTGTCATGTGTTGCTTGTCCCCCACTCCAAAATGCATGAGTCCTCGTCACTCCGGCGTGGAATGGGTCTTGGGTATCGCTTTGTCTTAGGCACCTCTCGACGGTCATGCGAGTGACTCGGGTGATACGAACAAAAAAGACGTGGTGCCTTATTTTTCCGTTTATCCTCTGCTTTCTGACCCGCGGGGCATTTCTGATACCCCCACCTGGACCCCCCCACCCCCAACCGCCCCTCCGGGAGCCCCCCCCCCCCAAGCCCCTCCTAGACCCCCCCCCATTCGCCCCTCCCAGAACCCCCCCTCCCAGCCCCCCCCCCCCCCCCCCCCCCCCAAGCCCCTCCTATACCCCCCCCCCATCGCCCCTCCTAGAACCCCCGCTCTAGACCCCCCCCCATTCGCCCCTCCCAGAACCCCCCCTCCCAGCCCCCCCCCCCCCCCCAAGCCCCTCCTATACCCCCCCCCATCGCCCCTCCTAGAACCCCCGCTCTAGACCCCTCCCCATTCGCCCCTCCCAGAACCCCCCCTCCCAGCCCCCCCCCCCCCCCAAGCCCCTCCTAGACCCCCCCCCATTCGCCCCTCCCAGAACCCCCCCTCCCAGCCCCCCCCCCCCCCAAGCCCCTCCTATACCCCCCCCCATCGCCCCTCCTAGAACCCCCGCTCTAGACCCCCCCCATTCGCCCCTCCCAGAACCCCCCCTCCCAGCCCCCCCCCCCCCAAGCCCCTCCTATACCCCCCCCCATCGCCCCTCCTAGAACCCCCGCTCTAGACCCCCCCCCATTCGCCCCTCCCAGAACCCCCCCTCCCAGCCCCCCCCCCCCCCAAAGCCCCTCCTATACCCCCCCCCATCGCCCCTCCTAGAACCCCCGCTCTAGACCCCCCCCCATTCGCCCCTCCCAGAACCCCCCCTCCCAGAACCCCCCCCCCCAAGCCCCTCCTATACCCCCCCCCATCGCCCCTCCTAGAACCCCCGCTCTAGACCCCCCCCCATCGCCCCTCCTAGAACCCCCGCTCTAGACCCCCCCCCCATTCGCCCCTCCCAGAACCCCCCCTCCCAGCCCCCCACCCCCCCCTCCTCTGCTCTTTCCCAGAAGATTGTGACTACTAGTGACCGTGCCTGTAAAGTGGGTCCTGAGATGTGCAGCATGCAGCCCCCGGGGCCCGAGATTAAAGGGCCAGGGTCACGGCATAAGCTGAGGAGTGGGCGCTTCTTCCCAGTACCATACCCGTCAAGGCGGGGGGGGGGGGCATACTGCGCTGCCTTAGCGGGAGCACCAAGCACCACCTCAAAAGGTTGACCCGCCGGGCATTTCTAATACCCCCACCTGGACCCCCCCACCCCCAACCGACCCTCCTCGAGCCCCCCCCCCCCCCCCCAAAGCCCCTCCTAGACCCCCACGTTCGCCCCTCCCAGAACCCCCCCTCCAATGCCCCCCCCCAAGGGGCCTGCAGCCAACAGCTGGGGGGGTAGTTGGCGTCCAGAACCGAGGGGTCGCCCCCCCCCCCCCCCGGAGCTGATACCAGGGGGTCAAACCAAAAAAAGGCATTTTATTTGCAGCAAGTCTTCAGCTGAGAGAGGCTGACACCCTAAATGTTGAGGGTGGCGTGGGGGGACATGGAGCAAGTGGGAGGGGGGGGGGGGGGGGGCAGCACAACACGAGTGCTTTTGGGACCCATAAGCGGGAAACCGTTGTCAACCCCTGACGACATGGGGCCACACCACATCCATACACCCGGAAAGTGTGAATAAGATAGGACACCTCAGTGCCCCACATTCCCTCATTGTGCACCCTCCGGCTTGCGCATGGCCCTTGTTCCTTCTCAGGTACTAGAGCTCAACGGCCTAGTGGTCACAACACGCTGGTTCAAATCCTGCTGAGGGCATTCTTGTCCCCTGCCTTACGGTGGGCAGGCTGCGGAAAACGTTGTTGTTCATGCACAAGCACAGCCTGCCACAACAACAAACAAGCCCTCACAGTGTCCCAAGACCGAATGCCCCACCTCCAGCCCCCTGAATTGAGTGTGTTTTCCTCAAATTATGCCAGTGGCCCCATTCAGTGAACATTTTCCCCCGATTCGGGGGGGGGGTGCAGCATGCCACGGGTGGCCATCTCAGCTGCGGTGGCCGTACGGACCATGGGTCGCTCCACGAAACCTGTTCCAAAGCCTACCTTTTTGTGTTTCAATGTAATTTGCAGGCAGCCAGGTTTAACAGGGATGTGCAAAACATTGTGGAGTGGGCGTCCAAGACCCCATTGCTCTGCCCCACAGGCGGCCGGGGTGCCGTCCCTTGGCCCTGCTACCTCCCACTCATCCTGGTCCCGTCCCATTGGCAGTATTCACTGCCGTCGAAGCTGGCGCTTGCCTCCAGGCGCGGTTGGAGCTAATTGCGGTGAAGCAAACCTGACCCACTGTGGCCCCCTTCCGATGCATCCCCGCGCACCATCACTGCACTGCCCGGATGAGTTTCTACCGCCGCGGCATCTTGTTCCCGAGGCCCGGCAAAGAGCACCAAGCGGCGCTGGCTTTCCAAAGGGGGGGGGGTGCTTCACAGTGATCCGCGCGATTATCTGGCGATGATCGTGAGGCATCGTGTGTTGGTCTGTTGGGGAGGCAGAGACCACCAGCAGAGGGCTGCTTTCAACACCTCGGCACCAGCCCCCCCCCCCCCTCAAGTGATGTATACCAACGGCGGTACAGCGCGGGTACCCCCCCTGCCCCCCCCCCCCCCCCCACTGCTCCCCCCTTCCAATGTTTGAGGCTGACAGCCAAAATTTTGCTTCGGCGCCTTTGGTGCCAAGAGGATTTACGCTTCAAAAATGTTTGACCCGCCTTCGGCGGGAGACCACAGGGAGACCCTGGGGTGGGGGGTCCGAGCCAAAACCCCCTTCAGACCCCGCCCCCCCCTCTAATACATCCTTGGCTCCCATGGCCGGCCGCTATGCGGAGTCGTTGGGGATGCCATCGTGCTCCACCCCAGGCGGCCTGTGAGCCTTAAGATCGGCCCCAAAATCCAAATCCAAATCCAAATCCAAATCCAAGTCCAAATCCAAATCCAAATCCAAATCCAAATCCAAATCCAATTCCAAATCCAATTCCAAATCCAAATCCAAATCCAAATCCAAATACAATTCCAAATCCAAACCCAAATCCAATTCCAAATCCAAATCCAAATCCAAATCCAAATCCAAATCCAAATCCAAATCCAAATCCAAATCCAAATACAATTCCAAATCCAAATCCAAATCCAAGTCCAAATCCAAATCCAAATCCAAATCCAAATCCAAATCCAAATCCAAATCCAAATCCAAATCCAAATCCAAATCCAAGTCCAAATCCAAATCCAAATCCAAATCCAAATCCAAATCCAAATCCAATTCCAAATACAAATCCAAATCCAAATCCAAATCCAATTCCAAATACAATTCCAAATCCAAATCCAAATCCAAATCCAAATCCAAATCCAAATCCAAATCCAAATCCAAATCCAAATCCAAATCCAAATCCAAATCCAAGTCCAAATCCAAATCCAATTCCAAATCCAAATCCAAATCCAAATCCAAATCCAAATCCAAATCCAAATCCAAATCCAAATCCAAATCCAAATCCAAATCCAAATCCAAATCCAAATCCAAATCCCCCCCTCCCCCACCCTTTCGACCCCCACCCCCCCCCCAAAAAAAAGCGATTGGGCCAAACTCTCCCCCGGGCCTTCAGCCAAACCAAAAGAACTGTGGTCTCCCAGGCCCCAGCGCTTTGCGGTGCCAGCGCCCCATCTCCGCCCCCTCCGCCCCCAGAGCTCGCGCTGGGCCTGCCCCAGATCGCGGACTTCATGTTCAACTTCCCGGTCCTCATCAAGCGGAACGTCTTCGCCGCCACCCGGCGGCACATCGCGCGGCACCACAACACGACCTTCGATGAGGCCTTCCGGATCATCGCCACCGACCCCGAGAGCTACTGCCAGGTCCCGTGGGGGAGTGGGGGGCGCAGGGGGAAGCGGAATGGGCAGCAAGTTCTGTTGAGCACATTCCGGCAAAATAGCCGGCGGTTGGAGGAGGTTGCCATAGCGGTTTGGGGCGGTTACTGTCCGTTTCAAATCCCATTGAGGCTGGCATTAGCCGTAGGGGAACCGTGGCTGGGCATAGGCTGGGCGCCTTTTTCCTGCCCCCCCCCCCCCCCCCGGGGATGCATTAGAAGGGAGAAGACGTCAGAGGCGGCCCCAGAAGCGGTTAGGCAGGCGGTTGGAGGAGGTTGCGAAAGCGGTTTGGGGGGCGGTTACTGTTGGTTACAAATAAAAACATGCCATTGAGGCCGGCGCTTGCCGCGGGTACGGGACATGCGGCGTCCAGGTTGGGAGGGAGTTCAGGCCGGGGAGGCCCAACAAGGCGCCCCGGCCGGCGGGAGGGAAGAAGAGAAGGAAGTCCACCACGGCCACCGCGGCCCCCGAGCCCAACAGACGGGTAGTCCCACCGGGAGGCCACAGGGGCCGTCCGCTGTTCCTCACGGGCCCCTCTTGTTCAAGCGCGGTGGCAAAAGCACGCAGCGTTGCCTACCGCCCCCGCAGTACAGGGGGAGGGGGGCTGGGAAGTGGACACACTGCCCGGGTCAGACGGGGGAAGAACCCCTGGGGGGGGGGGGGCGGGGGGGGCCCGGTCCTTGTATGCGACACCCCCCAGCCCCCCCCCCCCCCCGAGTTTTGAAAGATAGCAGTGCTGGGTCGGCCACCAAGAAGTGTCCCTAGAGAAAACTGTCTGGCGCCGAAGGCGCAACTTTTTCCTTTGTCATATGTGTTTATACTCAAAATACTCAAAATTTTGTAGAGACTTCATATTTGTGTTAAAACAACAAGAAAAAAAATTGACTTGAAGGAGGGCTGCAGGAGGGCTGCAGACCTTAATTGCAACCCTAGCCCTAACCCTAGCCCTAACCCTAACCCTGATCCTAGTCGCCCCCCCCGTGGGAAGAACGCCAAAAAAAAAGGTAATTTTCAGCGTCTTGCCCTTCGCCACAATGGGTTCCACAAGAAACAATCGCAAAAAGTAAAGTGATTTTCCACCATTTTGAGGTGCTACAGGGGCGGGGGAGGGGGTTTCGTGGCACTTGACCTTTGCGCGGGAAATTTCGCGCTTCAAATTTACCGCGAAATTTCCCCCGCGGAATTCCGGGTTCTCCGCGAAGTTCTCGCACACCAGCGGTACACATGGTGGACTCTGGCGGGGGGTGATACACTCAACCCGGGGGCTCCGCGACATTTCCCACAGCGAAGTTTACCACCGCGAATTTGACTTGGCACGAAATGCCCCCCCCCCTCCCCTGTCCATGGGCTACACTTCTTTTGTTTTCGCGGGTTACACCAAAACAGAAAGTACATGGGTTACGCTTTTCCCTGGACGCGGGTTACACCAAACAAAAAAGTACACGGGTTACACCTTCAACTCCCGGGCAAGGGGGGTTATCAAAGTTATCAACCCCCCCCCCCCTGTACACAACAAGGCTGCCACAGCAGGGGGTGCCATAAGGACGCTCACCCCCCTTTTTTTTTACTGTGGCATCCACTCTCTGATGTTTGGTGGCTACGCTCCAACCGCCATCGGTTACCCACCAACCGCCATCGGTTACCCACCAACCGCCATCGGTTACCCACCAACCGCCATCGGTTACCCACCAACCGCCATCGGTTACCCACCAACCACCATCGGTTACCCACCGGCCGCCATCGTAGGGCGTATTGGACACTCCGAGTTTTTTTTTTCCTTCATTATGTAACCCCCTGTGCCACAGCGGGGTAACCAAGACTGGCCCGGTTGTTTGGCGACAGGGGGGGAGGGGGGGAGCAAAAACAGGCACGGGTGGGGAATGGTCCAAAGAAAGATGCCCGGCGCACTGACACTCCCCCCTTGAACAAGATGTGGTGCTGAACAACACATGGATCTGCTATTACCTGATGGCCTGTGACCACCGCCCCTCCTCAACAAACGGCCTCGGGCCACGGCGAAGTTTGCTACAATTTCGCTGTTCCAAACTCTGCCATTCCGAATTTTCACGCCCGCGGGAACATCCGTCGGGCCAATTCTTACACATGGGCGGTCTCAGGTCTGTGAAACGGACCCCCTGGTCCCGGTGTGTGTGGGTACAACTCCAGAGTGTCCGCTGCGGTCTACTTGGGGGACTTCCCTCGGTGAAGATAAATTTGGCGCTGGAGCCCGGATACTTAATACAAAGGTAGCGCGCCGGGCGCGCGCCGGGCAAACATTGCCCCAAGGTGTGGACCCCACGGGGGGCGATCCTCGACGGGACCCGACCCCAAAGGGGGGGGGGGGGGGCTACAGCCCCCCAAACTGTCGCACACCCCTCGGGGTCACACATTGGCTGGCGGCCGCCCCCGTGGTGGACCCTGTTTTACATAACGGTAGGGCGCCCTTTTCCTCAACCCCCCGCCGGGGATGCATGAGAAGGGAAGGGACCTCAGAGGTGGCCCCAGAAGCGGTTAGGCAGGCGGTTGGAGGAGGTTGCCGAAGCGGTTGGGGGTTCCACAAGGCAGTCCTTCAACACCTCAACTGCTGGCATTCATCCCCCTGGCCGCCAGTGCCAGCCTCCATGGCATTTGTAACCGACAGTAACCGCCCAAAGCCGCTCTGGCAACGTCCTCGAACCGCGTGTCCAACAGCCTCTGGGGCCGCCTGGCGAGGGAACGGGGCGGGGCGGGGATAGCGGGAACATAAAACCAGAACGTAGGGGATGGGAGAGCATGCGCATGGGGGGCAGCGACAACAGAGGGGATGGCCTGGCCAGCCAGTCCCGTCGCTACCGGGTGCCAGGGCAACCCCTGCTCAACCGGCATCAGGTGGGGGGTGTCTCCCGCAGCCCAGATGGGCTGTTTGCGCAACAGGAGCGGGAGCCCACCACGGGCAGACCGGCCGTGAGGGGGAAAGGGACATGTGGTGGACGGCCGGGACAACGCCTGGAGGAACAAGGCACCCCGGCCTCACGCACACAGAAACACAGCGAGGCAGGCTACGGACGGCCTGTGGACAGAGGCGCGTGGGCAGCCAAAACAGTCAAAACGACCCCCACAACAACCAGCACAACCCCCAATACGCCAATTATCGGGCGCCGCGAACGCGCAAACGGCCCATCCCGCCACATCCAGCACAGCCCCAACAGACCGACCACTGGGCTCCGCGAACGCGGCAACGACACCAGCAGGAGCACCGGCCGCAGCGGCCGACAGACTGCAGCGACCCGACGCAACATGCGAAGGGAAGGACGGGTGACTGTCCAGGGCCCCGTAAAGAAACAACAACCCCCCGGCACGTCACACGGGGGGGCAATGGCCGGATGGTGAGGGCCCGCACTGCCCCTCCTTCCCCCAGATCAACATCCTGCTCACGTACGCCTGGTACTTCCACCGCGACGAGTACAAGTGGCACCTCGCGTCGATGCCCGGGTCCAAGGGGCCCATGATCGACGGCACCTACAACGTTCCGAAGGTCCGCGTCGCCGCCCACGCCCGGGGGCTGTACCGCAGCCAGATCCAGAACTACATCCGCTTTGGCTACTGCCACGCGTGCGTCGCCACCGGCAACTGCCTGAACGCGACGGCGCAGGTGCGGGACCCCGGCCCCCCCGCCCCCCGCCACATTGCCTCTGCCTGTGACGTGTCGTCCGCCATCCCCAAGCCCCACGCCCCAAGGCCCTCCTGCATCACCCGGTCGTTTGTTTTCACTGTTTGTTTGCACTCAGGAGCCCCGTTCGGGTGTGTACCAACTGCCGTCGGTCACCCTCCAGCCACGGTCAGTTACCCCACAAACGCCGTCAGTCACCCCCCAACCACTGTCGGTCACCCTCCAACCGCCGTCGGTTACCCCCCACCTGCTGTCAGTTACCCTCCAACCGCCGTCGGTTTGCCCTCCAACCGCCGTCGGTCACCCCATAACCGTCGTCAGTTACCCTCCAACCGCCGTTGGTTACCCACCCAGCCCCGTCAGCTACCCCACAAACGCGGTCAGTCACCCTCTGTACGCCATCCGTTTGCTCTCCAACCGCCGTCAGTCACCCTCCGACCGCCTTTTTTTTGGTGAGGTGACAGTTTTCCGGCGCTTGCTACGTGCTGCTGCTGCTGCTGCTGCTGTTGTTGTCATTGCTGCTGCTGCTGCTGCTGGTGTTGTTGTTGTTGTTGTTATTGTTGTTGTTGTCGTTGCTGCTGCTGCTGTTGTAGCGGTGTAGCGGTGTAGCGGTGAAGCGCCTCTTCTTTCTCGCGCCGCTGTGCGTCCTCCCCCAGGAAGACACAGCACAATCCTCGGAACACTGTTTGTCCCTTGGACCTAGACAGCGACGCTATACCGTCTCACCGCAGCTCACCTTGTGCCATGGATGCATGCCAGTTGGTGGCTTTGGGTCGACATTGGTGTAGGTCACTGAGGCCAGCCGCCTCGGTGCATAGCCTTTGACCTTGGTGCACAAGCGGCACTGCAAGGGCTCTCGAACAACACGTCATAACCGAGCTTTCCAGACCAAGCGCACGGTATCGCTGATGATGCCGTCGTGGGTCCCCGTCGCTTGCTGTGCACATCTCGACCTCGAGTTTCTCAGATCAGGCCTCATGCTATCGCATGGGCACATTGTGCAATACACTGACAACCTGCTG
Source organism: Eutreptiella sp. 'Long Island Sound 2002' (assembly GCA_964036045.1). Lineage (NCBI taxonomy): Eukaryota > Euglenozoa > Euglenophyceae > Eutreptiales > Eutreptiaceae > Eutreptiella > Eutreptiella sp. 'Long Island Sound 2002'. The sequence goes on along the minus strand of CAXIWF010001870.1, from coordinate 7,519 downwards.
GTCACACCTCGGTTACATCATGTGCGGGCGCCCGAAGGCGCTGTCGCGCTTCCCTGTGCAAGACCCAACTTTTTCTGGTCTGTTGCTTGCAGATGCTGATGACCTCGCGACCTCGAGTTTCCCGGATCAGGCCTTGATCCCAACAAAGGCCTGCCATTCACACCTTGGATCCGCAGGAGGCAAGAGGGCCTTACGCCGCTAGACAGAGCAACTATCTCCACTCTTCCATAGCCTTGCCAGCAACCGTAAGGGTGCTGTGTCCCTAGGCGAGGAGGCTGCTGTTGCTGTTGCTGTTGTTGTTGTTGTTGTTGTTGTTGTTGTTGTTGTTGTTGTTGTTGTTGTTGTTGTTGTTGTTGTTGTTGTTGTTGTTGTTGTTGTTGTTGTGATTGCTGCTGTTGTTGCTGCTGCTGCTGCTGCTGTTGTTGTTGCTGTTGTTGTTGTTGTTGTCGTTGTTGTTGTTGTTGTTGTTGTTGTTGTTGTGATTGCTGCTGCTGCTGCTGCTGCTGTTGTTGTTGCTGCTGTTGTCGTTGTTGTTGTTGTTGTTGTTGTTGTTGTTGTTGTTGTTGTTGTTGTTGTTGTTGTTGTTGTTGTTGTTGTTGTTGTTGCTCTTGTTGCTGTTGTTGTTGTTGTTGTTATTGTCATTGTTGTTGTCATTGCTGTTGTTGCTGTTGTTGTCGTTGTTGTTGTTGCTGCTGCTGCTGCTGTTGTTGTTGTTGTTGTTGTTGTTGTTGTTGTTGTTGTTGTTGTTGTTGTTGTTGTTGTTGTTGTTGTTTTCACTGCTGCTGCTGCTGCTGCTGCTGTTGTTGTTGTTGTCATTGCTGTTGTCATCGCTGTTGTTGTTGTTGTTGTTGTTGTTGTTGTTGTTGTTGTTGTTGTTGTTGTTGTTGTTGTTGTTGTTGTTGTTGTTGTTGTTGTTGTTGTTGTTGTTGTTGTTGACATTGTTGTTGTTGTTGTTGTTGCTGTTGCTGTTGCTGCTGCTGTTTTGCTGTTGTTGTTGTTGTTGTTGTCGTTGTTCTTGAGGGTAACCGACGGTGGTTGGGGGTAACCAATCGCGCAACAAGAATGATTTCTGTTCGGTGCCCATTGGCGTACCACAAGGCATTCTCCATCCTCCTTCAGCCTTGATGGCACGCACCCCGGCCTGTCCCTACCTCACCGCCTTCTCATGCCTCTCTGCCCGAGGGCACCCGATCCGTGGCTGTGCCGTGCTGTCGCAGGCGCAGATGTGGCAGCTGAACTCGTGGCGGCACGTGGCCATCCTAAACTGGGACCACACGGGGCACGTGTGGGACGAAGGGCGCTGGGCGGGCAAGAACGCCACGGCGGCGTGGGTGCAGGAGCAGCACTACAAAGCGGTCAGAGGTGTCCAGCACAAGTATCCGTCCCTCCCTGTCCTGCTCCCCTCGAGCGGCGCGCGCGCGACCCCTGTGCTGCTTGCCTCGAGCTGCGGGCGCGCGACCCCTGTGCTGCTTGCCTCGACCGGCGCGCGCGCGACCCCTGTGCTGCTTGCCTCGACCGGCGCGCGCGCGACCCCTGTGCTGCTTGCCTCGACCGGCGCGCGCGCGACCCCTGTTTTGCTTGCCTCGATCGGCGCGCGCGCGATCACACATGGATTCCCCACATCATCCTCCGCGGTACCTATTGCAGCTTGGCCCCAGGGTTTCTAGGCGAAAAAAAAAATAACTTCGGGGGGGGGGATTGTATTGGCACCGCATAGCACACACCCCCTATCGGGTGTCCGGATTTTCTGAGAATTTTGCCGCGCCATGCGGCACGCCGGACACAGTAGGATCGGCCCCGCCTCAGCGCCGGCCCCCGTCAGTGGCCTGCCAGGCCGCCACCCCCGGACCTCCGGTGTCTTCATGCCGGACCTCCACGGGGATCGAAGGGCTGGGGCTGGGGGTCACGTCGAGGCCGGCGACCGGGGCCGGGAGCATCCATCCGAATAGACCAGATTGCTGGCGGGATGGGGGAGAGGCAGGGATGCGTTGGAAGGGGGGGGGGCACCCCCCCCCCCCCTTCAAGGGCGCCCAGCCACTGTCCCCCTGACGCCAAGTGCCAGCCTCAATGGCACTTGTAACCGACAGTAACCGCCCCCAACCGCTTTGGCAACCTCCTCCAACCGCCTGTCCAACCGCCTCTGGGGCCGCCCCCGCGGTGCCTCCCCTTCTGACGCATCTCTGGGGAGGGGGTTAAGGGGGGTGTTCGCTGTGCGGCGGTGGAATTGCGCGGGTTTGGGGGTCTGACCCTGGCATACCCCGTACTTCGTCCGCAACGTCGTTTGGGCGGGGCCGTGGTCATCCGGGCAGCCCCGGGGCGGCCCTTCTCGGAAGTCGGATGACCGAAACGCCCTCCGGACCGGAGTTGGACAAAAGGGGGAGTGGGGGGCACCCTCCCTTGGGCCCCCAACGCCCGGTGATGGCTTCGGCTTGCAACCGGAGGCGCTCTTTGGGATGCCAATCGACGTGGGAGATCACTGGTTTGGGGGTGAGGGACCGAGACGAGTCGGGAATCCTGGAAATTGGGATTCAAAGAAATGTATGTCTATGTGAAGTCCTGCTGGACATCGGTTAAGGGGGGGCTTTCGCTGCGCTGGGGGGGGGGGGGGGAGGCTATGGCCGGCCTGTGGACAGAGGCGCGTGGGCAGCAAAAACAGTCAAACGACCCCCGCAACAACCAGCACCACCCCCAATACGCCAATTATCGGGCGCCGCTGACGCGCAAACGGCACATCCCGCCGCATCCTGCACAGCCCCGGCACACCAACGACTGGGCCTCGCGAACGCGGAAACGACACCGGCAGGAGCACCGGCCGCAGCGGTCGACACAAAGCAGCGACCCAACGCAACATGCGAAGGGCAGAAGGGGTGCCCGTCCAGGGCCCCGTAAAGGAGCAAAAACCAGACGGAATGTCACACAGGGGGGGGGGGCGGCTGGGTTTTTCTTAGTGTGGGTCCTACCGTACGGGCAGGGGGAGGGGGGGTGTCAGAATTTCTGGGTGGGAGGGTTTCCAACGCCCCCCCCCCCCCCCGCCTCCCGAGCTACTGACTGTGATTGTCTGACTAATGTAGTCAGACATGATGTTCTGTTTTCTGTTTTCTGTTTCAGACACAGTTTGTGTCTTGAGGGTCAACCAGGTTTGGCATAGAGAATAAAGATGCACTTATGCCTGACTGTCGAGTGCAGTACCTCGGGTTTGCATTTGTCTGTTTCTAAATTAGGTCACTCCCCCCCCTCCCCCCGTAGGGTAGGCCATTGTGCGGGACTTTAGGTCAGCGCTTATGGCGCTGGTCATTGCATGCCTGTGGTAGTTGGGTGGCTGGGTGCCCAATCCCCCCCCCGGCGTGCAGGTGGGGCATTTGTGAGTTGGCCACAAATCTTTGGTAGGTGGGGCCCTCAAATCACCCCCTGCCCCCTCCCCCCCCCTCCGTGGCCCTGCCGGGAGCATAACGGGAGAAACCCACGTTGCGCAACACCGCGAGGGCAAGGCATGTGTGACCCTTTCCCAGCGCCGAAGGGCATGCCCGCGCAGGTTTGGAAGGGCCCTGATCGGAGATCAGTTATTTCGTCACCGTCGGAACGCTTCGGGAAAAAAAGGGGTTGTCATGCGATCCCTCAGAAGGCCAACCCCCACCGCCCCGTGCCTTGCCCTGTCACCCCCCCTCCCTCCACCCCATGCCCTCTGCGCCTTCCGCCCCTTCCTCCCAATTGCACTGCCTCTCCCCTTCCCCCTCCGTCTCCCCACCACACACCCTCTCCCCAACACACTCCCTCAGACTTTGTGTGGCTCGACCGTCGTACCCCCGGCGCCTGAACCAGAGGCCCCCGGTTCGAGTCCCGCGGGCGGGAGCGCGCGGCGGTCCCGGGTGCTGGGGTGTCGGTGACGCCGCGGGAGGCGGGGGTGGGGGGGGCGGGCTACGCTGCCCTCTGGAGATTGCACGGGCACCGGGGATGGTATTGGAATGGCTGTACACCGCAGGAGGCACAAGCCCCCCCCCCCCCCCCCCAGACCCTTCCCCCCAAACCAAAGTGACCATCGTGGGAAAACACAGAAATCGCCGTCGGGAAGATGTGGTCGGGCCATTTTTGGTACATAAACTTTTGGGCTCTCTCTCTCTCTCTCTCGCTCTCGCTCTCTCTCTCTCTCTCTCGCTCTTGCGCTCTCTCTCTCTCTCTCTCTCTCTCTCTCTCGCTCTCGCTGTCTCTCTCTCTCCCTCTCTCCCTCCCCGCCCCCCCTCGCTTTTTCTTCCCACCCCCCCTTCCCATGCCCCAGATGGCCCGTCAACGTGTCGGTGGTGCTCACCCGGCACTTCTCCTACCACCACGACTGCTCCAATCCGGACGACTCCAACAAGTGCCTGGACCCTCGCAAGATCATCCACAAGCGCGACCAGGACCTCCTGCAGTATCAAGGCAGGGACAAGGTATCGATCGCCGCACGGCCCCGGTCCGGGATGCATTGGAAGGGCCCCCCCCCCCCCCCCCCCCCCCTCACCAGGGCGCCCAGCCTATGCCCAGTCACTGTCCCCCTGACGGCAAGTGCCAGCTTCAATGGCATTTGTGACCGACAGTAATCGCCCCCAACCGCTTCTTCGGCAACCTCCTCCAACCGCCCGTCTAACCGCCTCTGGGGCCGTCTCTGAGGTCCCTTCGCTTCTGATGCATCCCGGCGGTCCCCCACCACGGCCCCCTACCCCCGCTCCGTCAGCCCATACCGTCGTCAGCCCCGGTACATCTCAGAGCTCAACTATAAGACTATTCCATGTGCCCCCCCCCCCCCATCGAGTGCAAGGATGTGCTTCGTAGAGTGTTCTAGATGTGTCCGACCACAAGCGGGTTGTGCAAGGGGGGGGGGGAGGGGGTGTGAGCGTTTTACCTAACAACTCAGCGTCTGCGGGGGGGGGGGGCTAACACCCCCCCCCCTCGGACCTGGATTTCATTGTGGGAAAAAATAAAATTTACAAAAGGAAATATTGATTTGGTAAATTCACAGTAAATTATGATAATGTAGATAATAGATATATTTATTAGTAATTGGATTTTTGGGTTCCAGGACCCCCCCCTCCCCCCCCCTTTGCGGAGATCACTGGGGGCGGGGGTCCACATTTTGTGTCATTATCCCGCAATTTTGCAATTTTTCGCAGTTTCGCAATTTTCCGCATTTCCCCGCAATTTCGCCATTTTTCTCCATTTCCCGCAATTTTCCACGAATCCGCGATTTCCCGCCGTTTCCCGCACTTTATCGCAAAGTCCCTGCGGTTGCTCCGGCCCCTCCGTCGCGCGCGCCTCCGCCGGAGGCGCGACGCCCCCAACACCCGCCGAACACTCCTCTGCGATGGCGTCATGACGGAGGGGGTCGCGCCGGTGCCACGGGGGATCGCTGGACCGTGTGCGCCCCTCCAAAGGGCACGTGCCGGTGTTGAACGTGCGTACAAACGTGTACAACGCACCAGCGCATACATGGGGCATGCCACGGATGCATTGGAAGAGGGGGGGAGGCACCCCCCCCCTTCGAGGGCGCCAAGCCTATGCCCAGCCACTGTCCCCCTGACGCTTCGATGGCACTTGTAACCGACAGTAACCGCCCCCAACCGCTTTGGCAACCTCCTCCAACCGCCTGCCTAACCGCCTCTGGGGCCCTGGAGCCCCTCCCGGGGGCCTCTGGTTCAGGCGCCGGGGGTACGACGGCCGAGCCACGCAAACTCTGAGGGAGTGTGTTGGGGGGAGGGTGTGTGGTGGGGGGACGGAGGGGGAAGGGGAGAGGGGGTGCGATGGGGATTCGAACCGGGGGCCTCTGTCCCCTACGCCAACTGCTGGGCGCCGCTGATGTGCAAACGCACATCCCGCCACATCCGGCACAGCCCCGGCACACCAACGACTGGGCTCCGCGAACGCGGAAACGACACCAGCGGGAGCACCGGCCGCAGCGGCCGACAGAACGCAGCGACCCGACGCAACATGCGAAGGGACGAACGGGTACAACGGCCAAGCCACGCAAACTCTGAGGGGGCCCCTGTCCTTTCCCTCCTCCGCCCCCCCCCCCCCCCCCGCGCGCCCGCCCGCCGTCCCTCTCCCCCCCTCCCCCGACGCGACTTTGGCAACCTCCTCCAACCGCCCGTCTAACCGCCTCTGGGGCCCTGGAGCCCCTCCCCTTCAACTGCCCCGCCCCCCCTCTCCAGGGCGCCCGGCCTCTGCTGAGCCACTGTCCCCCCGCGCCCGCCCGTCTTCCCTCTCCCCCCCCCACCCCCCGACGCGGCGCCGGTGCAGGGCACGGAGAAGTTCTTGGCGGTGTGCAAGCTGCTGTACGGGCCCACCCCCCGCCCCCCCTCTCCCAGCCCACGTCCAGCCACTGTCCCCTGACGCCAAGCGCCAGCCTCAATGGCATTTGTAACCGACAGTAACCGCCCCCAACCGCTTTGGCAAACTCTGAGGGAGTGTGTTGGGGAGAGGGTGTGTGGTGGGGGGACGGAGGGGGAAGGGGAGAGGGGGTGCGATTGGGATTCGAACCGGGGCCTCTGTCCCTTCCCTCCTCCGCCCCCCCCCCTCGCGCCGGCCTGTCTGACTGACAGCTACTGACTGTGATTGTCTGACTAATGTAGTCAGACATGATGGTCTGTTTTCTGTTTTTTGTTTCAGACACAGTGTGTGTCTTGAGAGTCAACCAGGTTTGGCATAGAGAATAAAGATGCACTTATGCCTGACTGTGGAGTGCATTACCTCGGGTTTGCATTTGTCTGTTTTTTAATTAGGTCACCCCCCCCCCCCGCGCCCGCCCGTCGTCCCTCTCCCCCCCCCCACCCCCCAACGCGGCGCCGGTGCAGGGCACGGAGAAGTTCTTGGCGGTGTGCAAGCTGCTGTACGGGGCCGCCGGGCACACGGACGCCCGGGAGGCGGCGCTGGAGGACAAGGAGCAGAAGAGCCAGCGGCTGATCGAGGAGCTGGGGACCCGGGGCCGCCTCACGAATCAGCAGCTGATCGCGCCGCTGGGCCGACCCCTTGTGAGCCCGAAGGTGCCGCGATGAGGGCGCCGGGGGGTCGATGCAACATCCGCCCCCCCCCCCCCCCAACGGATGCATTGGAAGGGGGGGAGGTACCCCCCCCCCCCCAACGGATGCATTGGAAGGGGGGGAGGTACCCCCCCCCCCCCAAACGGATGCATTGGAAGGGGGGAGGTACGCCCCCCCCCCAACGGATGCATTGGAAGGGGGGGAGGTACCCCCCCCCCCAACGGATGCATTGGAAGGGGGGGAGGTAACCCCCCCCCCCAACGGATGCATTGGAAGGGGGGGAGGTACCCCCCCCCCCAACGGATGCATTGGAAGGGGGGAGGTACCCCCCCCCCAACGGATGCATTGGAAGGGGGGAGGTACCCCCCCCCCCAACGGATGCATTGGAAGGGGGGGAGGTACCCCCCCCCCAACGGATGCATTGGAAGGGGGGAGGTACCCCCCCCCCAACGGATGCATTGGAAGGGGGGGGAGGTACCCCCCCCCCCCAACGGATGCATTGGAAGGGGGGG
>CAXIWF010001869.1:0-10694 GCA_964036045.1 Eutreptiella sp. 'Long Island Sound 2002' | reverse complement strand
GTTTAAACTATTAGCGAGGGATCTGGACCTTGTTCAGATATGCTACGGCAGGTCATTGGCAACCCTAGGGGGATATGTAAAGCAGATCCACAAAACGACAAATAGCTATAAGTTTCATTTCCTCCCTAATTGGACAACTGCAAGGAGGCAAATATTGATCAAATGAGATCCGAACACTCCATCAATGCTCCTTTTTGTTGTAATGTTTGGCCCTCAATTAACCCGCAATGTCATATCTCCCTGCAAAAATGTTTATGGCACTGGCACCGTAAAAAAAGTCGTCTGCCTGGTGATTGGAAACCAATACTATGACCAAAAAATATTTTCTCTATCTGAAAGAGAAAGGGCAGAGATGGACAAAGGGGGAGGGTTTCTGCATATTCCATTGTTGCTTCCCATATGTGCTAAGTGTGATCCCCGTCATAACCTATGGCAGCTAGACACACCAGTGTAGTTCCCCGATGGGCAGGGGGGGGGATTATTTTGGGGTGGGTAAACATTAAACTGTAAATGTTTTCGGCGTTGGTGCCAGTGCCCTAAAATGAGGGGGGGTAATTGAAACAAAGGTGTACAGGTGGTAAGCAGTATCCCCCCCAAACCATCTTGAGGTTGTATGTTTGCATTGGTTTGCAGGGTGGGGGGTGTACAATTCCCCCGCACAGAGTTCCCCCACACAACCCCTCCCCTGCCTGCATGTTTTTTTTGTCAGCCCCCGTGAAAGGTGATTTGTACTTTTAATTCTTCTGTAAAAAGAGATCAGGTATAGCCCCCACCCCTCAGTTCTCATTGCAGCATTTTATCCTACCTGTGGTCAATTGTATGCATACTGCAAGCAACATAAATAGTTATTGTGCAAGCGAAATACAAAACAGCTGATACAGCTGTCACATGCTTGGAGCATGGAAAGCAGAAAAGCTGGAAAATATTCATTGGTTTGTCTCGCAAGGTTTGCACGAATCTGTACAAAATCAAAGTGCTTCCTTCTTGGGTGGTCCTTGTTCGCGGTCTATTGCACATTTTCCGTCAACATCCTATTCTGTTGGTGTGTTTCTATGATGTAGTTTTATTGCACCGGCCTGTATGGGCAATCATAGAAAATTGTGGCCAAGCCCTCCTTGCATATTCCTTGCGCACTCGGATGGGGACAAATTGAGTGCATTGGGGGGACCAAATAATGGGCCTTCGGACCAGTCAGTTTTTGCCTATGGGCTGAAAGTTAACACAATTTCCTGGCCCAAAACAAGATTGTCAATGCAAACGTGGATTTTTTTGTTAGAAAAAGGCCACTTGTGAGAGCGGCGAAAATGTGCAAATGTGTAGGGGGCACAAAACAGTGCGCAAGGAGGATTTGGGCACCAATGCCCATTGGTGTTGTGTGCAAGTGGTGGAAAAAAATTGCATAGTCTGATAGCACCCCAGGGAGGCGAAAATTCAACCTAGTAGGGGGGGGGGGGGGGCTGTCGAGGTTGGAAAAAAAAACAGCTGAGGTTGAAAAAGTGTCCAATTTTGGGGATATGTCCGGAGCCTCTGTTGGGGTTGAAAAAATTCATGGTAGTGTAGTGGCACCGAACACACAATTAATCGCCCCTGAGTGATTGCGGCATTGGAGGTCCTCGTGGACGGTTCATTACACAGGGTAACTCTCCCTGAGCTTGGAAGCTCAAAGCTACAAGTGCAGTTGTGCCACAGTCCAGAGGTCCCCCCTATTTGGGAAGCACCTTAGGCGGCGCTTTTTGCATACCCCCCATGACCACAAAACCCCTAGGCATGCCAAAATGGAGGGCAACAACGAGGCAGATCGCCTGGTCGACCTCGGTCAATTGTCTAGCCCACTGATCCCAGTCCTACATTCCCCGATCAAAGCCTTTGTCAATGATACTCTATGCACCCCCCCCCCCCCCGCCCCCGCCAAAAGGGCACACCTATCCATGGATTTTTCTTCTTTCCGGTCACAAACTGTATGCCAATTCAACTTCTCCTCTCCAGCCTGTGGCCGCGTCGCCTCTATCACTGCCCTCTCCAACATGGATGAGCTCTCTGATGTCTCCGGCCACTCTGCGGGCAGCGATAGCACCACCAACAGTGACAACGACAAACGACAGTGACGACAGCTACTCAAGGAGCACATACAACACCTACGTCAGTGAGACTAGGCTATGCTGTCACCAATCCTAACTTCCCTCCCCAAGCACCCTGCAGGAGAAGTAGGGATGAGTACAGTTAGGCCAAAGGAGTGCATCATGCTATACACAGTCCCACCTTTTTCTCCCCGGCCACTTTTTTTGGGAGATACAAACATGGCTGTTTTTCATGTCAATCCGTCCCGCCTATGTGGCCAGGCTATAAGCACTATATTGATCTTGATAGGTTCGATTTTCAGATGGTGTATGCGCAGCTAAACGCAGCCACTCGAATCCACCCGGATGTTTCAATACACCTGTTCATTCGTCTGTACATTTGATAGTGGAGCACCCCAACCAGAAGGGGAGTTGTGCGAGAACCACTGAACTAATGGCTGTAAGTGTTTATGGTGGGGACATTCAGCCGACCGATACTGACCATTGATCGCCTTGGCTCCCACAGGACTGACCTTGACGGACAAGCAAGTCACCCAAAAGACATGGTCCTTGGCACCAGTTGTACTGTATGTACAGTTATCTACCTATCTTCATGGAAAACTTGGCACACAAACATACATGGCCCAGCTTGTGGGTTTACCCTTGTGTGGTCACATTTACTTTGTGTTTGCTTGGCGTTGTGTGTCTCGATATCATTGAATGTCATCATGGAAAGCAGACATTAATACAACGTGGAGTGGCACTTCCCTTCCCAGTTCTCTGCTATTGCCCCTTGCTGTTGCACAGCCTTCACTAAATCTGGCTTTCTAGGACCAAACTCTGATGTACACCAACCGACGCAATGATTCGCAGCGCCCGCCTGAGCAGCAGCATGCGATTGCGCGGTACATTCTGTCGGATGTCGCTTTTGAGAATCAGTTCTTGCGCTGGTTGGGGTCTGCAGAGAGCCTGGAGAGCCGCCTGACGGGGGCGCGGTTAGAAGACCTTCACCAGTATTTGGGGGTTTTGAACACCATCTGCATCCTCGGTCAAGTGACAGGGATAGTGCTGCTCCTGCTGGCCACCCTGACAATATTTTTGGTGATGCGGCATGACACGGTCGTTAGTTTCGAGGAGCAGCCCAACGCGAAAGAGCAAGCCTCACACAAGGAGATGCAGCAGGTCAGAACACTTTCCCTGCGGCACGCCATCGCAAGCCACACTGAGACTTGGGTCCACAAACAGCACCAAGGCACAAGGTTGCCACCTCAAACAAGGTCCCCTCGTGGCTGCCCCAGCTGTGCCGTTTATGGCACCTTCTTTACTTCAATGCCCCCCCCCCCCTCCTTCTTCAAACTTCACCTGCCTATCATTAAGGTGGCGGTGGCGGCAATGTGGCCTCACGGACAGGGATCCTTCAACAACTCGGCATTACTGGGGGATGGGGTGGATGCCCCCCCCGCCCCCACAAAAGATTCAGCCAACTTTGCTTCCGGGCCTTCGGCCGATCCAAAAATTTTCTCTGGCACCTTTGGCGCCAATTAGTTTAGACCAAAAATGTTCTTCAGTGCCTGTGGTGCCTCTAAAAACTCAGCACCGCAGGGGGGTTGGGTGGGCTGGACCCACCCACCCACCCCACCACCCCCTGAAAAGGAGCCAGGCTCACAGACCTGAAGAGGCCTCCTGAGCTCCGGGCCAAGTGAGAGAACGACCGGTAGAAGGATCCCTTCGGTACCCATCCCCCCCCCCTCATTGTGCCTCATTGATGCATACGCTTAAGGATTGCTCAAGGAAACTTGGGAACAAAGATGCAGGTGATGGTGTGGACAAGACTCGTTCCTGGTTCCACTTCCCGTGGCGATCCCCGCCAGTCCCTTGCTGCCTCACGTTTCTTTCTCCCCTGGTGAGAACAGGGCCACTTTGGGGTCGATGGGACAGCGGTGGGAGGCAGCCGGCGCATTGCAGAGTCGTCAGAGGAAGGCGGCGAGGGGATGCTGAACACCCAGACCATCGGGTTTGTTTTTAACAGTCACTGTGGAGCACCTCCGAGAATTTGAGGGCAGGAAGTGTTTCGATGGAACTCATGAGGTACCCCAAGAGAAATGCATGTCAGCCTGACGACAATGGACACAAGGGAAGTGGCTGGGATGCCCGCAGGTGCAAGTGAAGGGGACTGAGGGGGTGAAGGCCTGAGGCCCGGGGATGTGCCGTGCTGCGCTGCTCCATCCAAGGGGCCGGCGGTGCAAGCAGCATGTGGACGGGGCTGCACTTGGCGAGTTTAGGGCCCAGGAATCATTGGGCAAGGGGCGTAGTGGCAGTGCTCAGAAGGACCAGCACCAGCAACAGCAGCGGCAGCAGCACGAGCAACACCACCAACAGCAGCAGCATCAGCAGCACCAGCAGCAGCACCAGCACCAGCACTAGCAACAGCAGCACCAGCAGGGGCACCAGCATTAGCAGCCGCAGCAGCGGCGGCGGCGGCGGTGGCGGCCACAGCAGCACCAGCAGCACCAGCAACACCAGCACCGGCAGCACCACCAGCCACCCCTGCAGCACCCGCCGCACCACCAGCAGCAGCACCACCACCAGCAGCAGCACCAGCAGCAGCACCACCAGCAGCAGCAGCACCAGCATGAGCAGCAGCAGCACCAGGGTGGTGGTGGTGCTGGTGCTGGTGCTGCTGCTGCTACTACTGCTGTGCTGCTGCTGCCAGTACTGCTGCTGCTGCCGCTGCTGATGCTGCTGCTGCTGCTGCTGCTAGTACTAGTGCTGCTGGTGCTGCTGGTGCTGCTGCTAGTGCAGCAGCGGCAGCCACAGCAGCAGCAGGAGCAGCAGCAACGGCAGCCATACCAGTAGCACCACGAGTAGCACCAGCGGCAGTACTGCTGCTGCTGCTGCTGCTGCTGCTGCTGCTGCTGCTACTAGTGCTGCTGGTGCTGCTGGTGCTGCTGCTAGTGCAGCAGCAGCACCAGCAGCACCTGCAGCGGCAGCCACAGCAGCAGCAGCAGGAGCAGCAGCAACGGCAGCCATACCAGTAGCACCACGAGTAGCACCAGCAGCAGCACCAGCAGCAGCACCAGCAGCAACAGGAGCACCAGCAGCACCAGCAGCAGCACCAGCAGCATCACCAGCACCAGCAACAGCAGCACCAGCAGCAGCACCAACACCAGCAGCAGCAGCAGCAGCACTAGCAGCAGCACCAGAACCAGCACCAGCATGAGCACCGGCACCAGCACCAGCAGCACCAGCACCAGCAATAGCAGCAGCACCAGCATCAGCACCAGCAGCAGTTGCAGCAGCAGCAGGAGCACCAGCACCAACAGTAGCACCAGCACCAGCAGCAACGGCGGCGGCGGCGGCCACGGCCACGGCCGCCGCCACAGCGGCAGCGGCAGCAACAGCAGCGCTAGCACACGCACCAGCACCAGCACCACCAGTGGATTAGTGGATTAGTGGATTGAGGGCCATGTTCGCCAGGCTAGGCATCCGCCCCTGGAGTGTGTTGGTCACTGGTCGCTTGCAACTCGCTTTCCTCAATTCTGACTGATCCGCGAATCCACGCAAGGCGAGCATCTAAGGGCATAGCCCTGTGCACACTGCCCCTTTGTGCCTCATAGAAGTCTTCCGCCCTGGGAGGGGAGCTCAGGTTTCATTGTCTACCGAGCACACACCGCTCCATCTCTGCTCTTTAGCCGCACATTCGAGGCGAGCAGCTAAGGGCTTAGCCCCGTGCACACTGCCCTCTTGTGCTTTATCGAAGTCATTTCCCATGGGAGGGGAGCTCAGGTTTCCATGTCTACCGAGCACACACCGCTCCATCACGGCCGAGGTGAGCATCTAAGGGCGTAGCCCTGTGCACACTGCCCTCACGTGCCTTATTGTAGTCTTCTCTTGTGGGAGGGGGGCTCAGGTTTCCCTGTCCACCGAGCAGACAGCGCTCCATCCGCCGATGGCGCACTGCACCTTGAGTGCCTTGGCGAGCCTTCCTCCGTCTCCGTCTTCCCTTCTTCTCTGTTCTCTGGGTGTCGTTGCAACCAGTGACCGCTCCAAGCGGGGAACCAGCACCACCACCACCAGCAGCAGCAGCATTAGCACCAGCACCAAGACTAGCACCAGCACCAGCACCAGCACCAGCACCAGCAACAGCCCCAACACCAGCAACAGCAGCGGCAGCAGCACGAGCAACACCACCAACAGCAGCAGCATCAGCAGCACCAGCACCAGCACTAGCAACAGCAGCACCGGCAGGGGCACCAGCATTAGCAGCCGCAGCAGCGGCGGCGGCGGCGGTGGCGGCGGCGGCGGCAGCGGCCACAGCAGCACCAGCGCCGGCAGCACCACCAGCCGCCCCTGCAGCACCCGCCGCACCAGCAACAGCACCACCACCACCACCAACAGCACCAGCAGCAGCAGCACCAGCATGAGCAGTAGCAGCACCAGCACCAGTAGCACCAGTACCAGCAGTACCAGCACCAGCAGCAGCAGCAGCCCCAGCAGCAGCATCATATCGTTGACGCGCCTGGCCTTGTAGTGCACCCATTCAAACAACTGCATTCCCCATTTCCCCCTCATTTCTCACATATTGTTGCGCTGATCAGGTGCTGTACAAGTTCACCGCCCGCTGCCGCCTTGGGCTACTGCTCATCACTGTGACTGCCATCGCCGCTTTCTCAGTATCCGTCGTGTGGGCCGAGCAGCTGATGCCCGTGAGTCTGTTGGTCATCCACCCTTGCAACATGCATTGGCAGCTGTCGCAGGCCCTGTTCTATGCCAACGAGTTCATCAGTGACAAGGAAACGGATTTGGAACTGTACTATTTTCCACACGAGGAATTGCAGCGCATCACGAAACAAATCCAGAGCAGTTATCTGCGAATGCACTATGGGTTCTCCTTTTCACCTCAGGCATGTCCACCCGCCAGCTTTGGGCATAATGGTGCCCATGCATCTCATTTCATGACTCTGCGTCCTTTTTACTGCCCCTGCCCTCATGGGGGGGGGGAGGCGGTGTGACAGAGGGGCATTGTGGTGATGCGAGCAGCACCCCTGGAAGACTGACATTTGCTTCACAAAGCCGCTCATCGCGAGGTTTCGGGGGGGAGGCAGCTTAAGGCAATTGGATGATGTGTTTGGCAAAAGGCTGCAGATTTCCTGGAGATCGGCTTTTGAGTGAAGTAAGGGGTGTTAGTGCTGAGCACGTGCATGGGCGCCTGCTGGGGATGGGTGGATGCCATCCCTCCATCCCGCCGCTCCATACCACCAAGAGCCATCAAGGCCTCTGATGGGGAGGATGGGGATCCGTCCGCACTGCTTCAGCGCAACTGCCTCTTGAGGTTTCCTGGATCTTTATGAAGTGGCGTGGCGTGGACTTACCACAGCAAGAGGCCGCTGTTGTGAAGGGGGTGGCGGCTTTTGCGACAGAGGGCCATTTCTTTTGAAAGGGTCAGAGGTGGTGAAAGCAGGGCACGTACACAACCCCCACTTGGGCTGCTAAACCCCCTTTCTATTTCCCAATCCCTCATTATAAATGTGGTACCCAAAAACACCCAACCGGCGCATTCCTTCGGCTCAATTTCCGACAAAGGCGCACACCCTCTGAACTGCGACGCACGCCCTCCCTCTGCCTCCAGAGGATTGCACAAAGCCGGACCAGTGGCAGCTGCAGTTTTCAGGGTCTCGAATGGGCGAGGGCGTTATTGCCTGGTCAGCAGACTGCATTTCAAAGGGATGATTCCAGGCACCGGATACCCCCCAGTAGCCCAAGGGCCCACATGATAGTCAGCTCAGTCGCATCGGGGCCCCCGAAGCGCCGGGATGCAAAGGGATGCAAGGGATGTGAGGCGGGGTTCGCCGTCAAAAGGTCGGACACTGTCTTGAGAGAGATAGATGACGTGTGCATGTGCTTCTCTCATACAGATCCCCCCTCCACCCCCAGCCCTTACCACAGCGCCCACCTCAAGGCATGCGCATGGAACCAAGGCCCCACACAAGAAAAGGGTCCAACCTTGATGCAACCCTCCACTGGTGTCGGCGTACCTTGAGGGATGTGGTGCTACAAGGGCCCTGGAAAATTTAATGCTTAAGGAAAACCGCCCTTTGCTTGGCCGTGGTTAGGGGTGGCCCTGGTTACTCTCCCCTGGACTGTGCACAACGCCTCTGCGTTGCCCAAGAGCGGCCACACTGGGCCTTTTCGCATAGTTTTTGGTGTCAATTCCTTTGGCACCTGTGCGCAACACGCGTAGATTGTGGACTCTCCCCGCAGAACGACTGAGGCATGGAGGAGTGAGGCACGGCCCCCACCGCTTGGGCAGGGCGGCCCTGATTGGGTGCCGGTTGCTTTGCTGCCTTGGACCGGACTGGCCATTCCATGCGCTCGCTTATGCCGCTGGACTCACGGTTGTGAACAAAGAACACGGACTCATGAGACCGAAACTGTGGTCGGTTGAGCAGCAAACGCCATCCGTTGGGGAAGGCGGTTGCTGACTGCCGGCCACACACCCACTCGGAGCTAGGGACACCCTAACTGTCCAGATAGTGTACAAAGAAGTTCAACAACACACTAAAGAGATTCTTTTTGCAAGTGCAAGTGGTACAAGTATAACTGGAGAGCACTCATCTGTGCTTCCTGCAAATACAGAACTCCGTTTGCCGAGCACCAAGTGTCAGGATCGGCGTTGCTTTGCGCCTTAATCCCCCCTCATTGTCACTCTCCCCATGTTCTCTGCTGGTGGACTACGTGAGGCTCATTGCCTGCGCATGCAGAGGCATTTGCTTTTGCCTCGCGTCGCCTGGTCAGGAATGCTGCATCACAGAATGACAGGTGCGCGCCTCCGTGAAGCGATTTCAGTCAGCACCTGGTGGATGGCTCTGTTCAAGATGGTCAGCCTCTTGCGGATGGAGCCTCCCTGCCTGATGCAGCCTGACCGGACCTGAAAACTGCATTTGTAATGGGGCTGGGAAATGTTGGCTTCTTTTGCTGCTCTTGTGGAGACCCACCCCCTGTGGCACGCCTGAAGCCCCTGGCGGGCGGCTTTGTGAAATCAGGTCCTCCTGAGGGTCTGTCCGCACTGTCTGTCTGTCAGTCACATATGTCTGGACTGACTTGAAACTGTGCTCTGTGCGTGTGGCTGTGTGGCGTGTGGCTTGCCTTTGTGCCATTGGGGACCCCCCCCCCCTGGTCAGGGGCGTGTGGCACACCCGGCTTGTGCTGGCAGCCCTTGGGGGGTCCCCCTCCAGCGGTCCGTGTCGGGCATCGGCAGACGAGAGTGCAGTACCGGCGCAGAGCTGACGGAGCGCTCCCAGGCCGCCGACAGCCACTGGTCTCCGCACTTCTGAGCCCCCCCACCCCCACGGC
Source organism: Eutreptiella sp. 'Long Island Sound 2002' (assembly GCA_964036045.1). Classification (NCBI taxonomy): domain Eukaryota; phylum Euglenozoa; class Euglenophyceae; order Eutreptiales; family Eutreptiaceae; genus Eutreptiella; species Eutreptiella sp. 'Long Island Sound 2002'. The sequence continues at coordinate 1,284 of CAXIWF010001869.1, read as the reverse complement.
CTTTGCAGGTGGGGCACGTGAACGACCCTGACTACGCCCTCCAAGTGCCCCCGCTCATCGGCCGCAGCCGCGACATCGATGCGGTCTTCCGGCAGACCTCCCGCCTCGAGGCCATCCTACAGCGGTGCATGGAGGTCCTGCTGGGCCTCTCCAACATCGCGGACTGGCTGGAGCCCTCGCGGGAGGCCCTCAAGGAGCTGGTTGCCCTCCAGCGGTCCGCCGTCCCCGCCCTCGAGGAGGCCTGCAACGCCACCGTCGCCACCCTCGGGGCCGAGCGGCTGTCCGCCGCGTGGGTGGCCATGTCCATCTACTTGACCTCCGTCGTGATCGGGGTGCTGCTGTACTTCACGGTCTTGGCCCCAATCTCGGGGCAGCTCGAGCAGGAGGAGAACGTGTCCATGTCCATGCTCTTCATGGTCCCGCGCCACCTCCGTGACGGAATTGATGCCATCCGCGAGTTCCAGCGGACGCGCCTCAGCGGCGCCGCCCGCGAGTACACGCGGGGCCCGACCTGATGGGCCCGTCGCGACCGACGACCGTTGCGGACAGGGACTTTGGGCTGTGCCGCCCTTCCCTGTCCCAAGAGGGCCTCAGCGGCCCACGGAGTGCCTCTCGTTGGCTCCAGCGCACCCCCCGCCCCCGCGGACTGCACGCACAGCGGGAGGCACACGCCTCCTAGTCAGGCCTTTGCTTAGGGGGGGGGGGGGCTCAGGGCGGGTTCCGGTGAGGAGCCTAGTGGATGCCGCTGGATCCTACTCAGTTGCCCGTAGGGCGGGGCTCTTTCCTACTGAGCTGACTGGCATGTGGGGCTGGATCCTACTGAGATCCCCTCACCAGGGCAGGGGGTCGGCCCCAGCCCCCGCCCCCGCTAAGCAAATCCCTGCTCCGAGTGCGGGGGTGTCAGTGCTGGAGGGCAGGCCCGTCGGCCCCACCGACGCGGCGTGCGCCAAATCCGCGGCGGAAGGGGCCGGGACTGGGGCGTGACGGCGGCCGCGCGGCAGGGGCTCGAGCGCCGCGCCGCTCACGTGGAGCGGCAGGTGGCGCATCGCGTGGCCCAGCACCTGCCAGTCCTTCGCTGGGACCCGCGCCGCGCCGAGCCCACGGTGGTACCAGTACTACTTCTGTTTTGCAGTTGGTTGGGGTGGGGGTGGGGGTGGGGGTGGGGGTGGGGGTGGGGGCTTTTGGGAAGGGCAGGGGACGAGAAGGTGACTGCACGACGCATCCCTTGTGTCGGGGTTGCCAAGACAGCGGCCTGGCCCTCCATTCAATTCCGCTGGTCACCCC